>JAQIXW010003013.1:0-14002 GCA_034700685.1 Willowsia buskii | reverse complement strand
AGGGAGGACATTAAGATTAGCACTAGACCTAGACCTTATATTAGACTAATCCCATAAAAGAATGTAAATATAACACGATCTACGACTATCGTAATCTTGAGTTTTGTTAGTGATTTTAAAAGAGAAAATGGGGCTAACAAAATGTAGTGTAGTGATAATTATTGCAAATAATTGGACAAAGTATTTGCTACCCTTATTGCTGGTTTTTTCTTCGTTCTGCATGGATTGCAAAAAACTTTTGTCTGATATGAAAATCATAGATTCTTTTGTTGCATTTTATCCTTGAAAGAATTATTTCGTATTTAAATAGAAAGTTGGGCTTGTATTGGTACTGTATAATCCTAATAGAGTTCTACATACTACAATGCTGTAAAATAAATAAAATAAACTCCATGAATTCATGTACATTGCATATATACGTATACAACAAATACGAAGACAGAATTTTAAATTTTAAAAGTAGTATACCTATATGAACTGAGTGTCACCAAAACCGTGTACTCACCCCAAAATTTCAAACTGTTGATTGGAATCTTAAATTCATTACACAAATTATCAACCCATTCTAAGAACGCGAAAATTGGGAGCACACATATGTTTACAATTTCTTAATCAACAAACTGAAGAATTAATAGTTCATTGTTCTTTTTAAGTCGCTTGTTTATTCGCTGTGTACATGACATGACACGAGAATAACATACAGCTATTATCACAGCATGGACAGCTATTTTAAAAAGTAGATCAACTAAAATATCGTGATGCTCATGCAAAGTGATATATAAAGACACATAAATGCAAACAAACTCTTAATTAAGATCAGTCACATGTGTACATCGCTTTATTTCGTCGGTTCGTTTCTCAGAATACTCATATTGCGCAAAATTTATCTACCCCTGTCGCGATTCCAATCCCAAATCTTAGTTAAAATTCTCATTTCAGCCAGCGAAAAGGCAGGCTTCACGGCTAAAAAGAAGTGAGAAAACATTTGGCGACATGCTTACTGGCAATGATGATTAGAAAACACAAAGTTGGCTTTTATTTTTCATACAATGGGCAATGGGTCGCTCCAAAACAAATGGGAAGGAGATCTATTCAGAGCATCTTTCCGTGGAGTCAGGATATGCCAAAGTGCAATGAATCTTGATATACTACCTAATGATATAAGTGTATAATGTATGTCTACAAGAAATATTAAGTATCATTAGTAAAACGAAGACTTATAGCATGTTTTCCTTGTGCTTATTTCGTGCTTGTTTTAAGAAGCTTCAATTGTTAAGATACCAGTGAAATCCGGCTATTGATGATGGAAAACGACAGCCGTTAACTTGCCTTTTTAACGAGGTTTGCTCTTGTTGGTGCGAATCCTGCCCGTATGGCTGAATTTGGACCAGCAGCGCAGCGACGATGAAATCAAAACGCTTTGTGTGATGATGATTTAACACGTTTACTTCCGTCATACAAACTCATATAGGTAGTTGTAGTAGTATCGAGTAAAGCGGGGTGTTTGTTGGCTTGCTTGCCCTATAATATATCTTCTTCCTGATAAATGATCCGTCGCGAATTGTGAAGCGAAGCCAGATTTCATGAATTACACTTTACTAGAGTGGAAATGAAAATGCGTTGCAGTTGCAAATTTTGCAATCAAGAACAAAATCAACACGACAAATACTGTCGGCAGTGGTGGTGGAGAGAGATATGATGTCTTGTGAGGTTTTTTGTTTCAAAACGGCAGTTATAACGGTGTATCCTAATCTAATTTTACTTTTGTATGTTTTTTTGGGAGATGAGAATGATGAGATTAGTAAGTAAAAGTTTACATTTCATTTAAATTCACACTTGCACCTATCTGGAGGATTGTAACAGATGTCCCATAATATCTTTTTGCAATCATTCTTTTGCAAAAAACATGCAAACTTTCAAAGAACGTTACCGCAGCAGGTATTTATCATTACACTCGGAACATTTTTTGTTCAACTTTTTTTCACGCTGTATGGGCGAACTAACACCGTCAGAAATAGACACATTGAAAGCGGACTTGCCAATTGCCAATTACTTTTATACCACTTGCACAGTTGCTGATATATGGATGCCAGATTTGCAATTCTCAAGTTGTGGATGCTCAATCAACCTTGAAAAAGATGATCTTCTGTAAGACTGAAAACGATGTGGTGTGAGGTCGTGGCCACCTTATGTACGAAACACACAATTTGACATTTGACTCACCTATGATATCGAGTTTCGAATTTCAAATTCTATTTGCATAATTTCATCTGGCATACTATGTAATTCCTACAAAGTGCCACACCTGCCTGGAAATGAATTTGTGTGTTTTTCACAGTTTAGTGTTCAGAATTTAGAAATAGAAATGACAAAACATGTACGTATTGATCAAACAATGATGTCTATGAAGATTATTGTAAGACGTAGTCTGCTTCCAACCCAAAAGCATACTGTGTAACGTTCTTCCCGTCCTATTCTGTCGAGAACCGAACCTGAAAGTTAAATTAAATAGGATTTTTAGACTAGGTATGCATGCATATTGCATTACACTATAAGGATGAATATTATACTATTCCAAGTCAAAACCACCTTACAGATATTTAAAAAAACTAAAAAGCTTAAAAACAGACAGCCATACGATACGATACGATATCAAGATTCCTTTATTTGCATGTTCTAAATTTTTGGTATTTTTGTTTTCCCTACGGAATTTTGTGGTTTCTTTATCTTTTACGAGCGTACTTTCTGGAAACAATTCGATAAAAACACAAACAAAACCTCAGACACACGCTACTAATGTAAAAAATAAGAGTGTACATATTAGTAATACTATTTAAAAGGAGTTATTAATATATTTAAATGGCTTTTGATGACAAAATATCCCATTCGAGCATCATGTACCATTACTAACATGGGAAGGATGTGGCCAAAATTGAGTTTGAACTATAGATTAACTTTTTAGGGCACCATCGTCTAAGATTTTTTCCCAGTTCAGTAAATGGCTTGATCATAAAGAAGCAACAAAGATTTAAATCACCTTTAATACTTGTAAAATGGGTGGGTTCGGGTTCACGTTGGGGCGTTCAGATGGCTTTCCAACAAGATATGGAGATCAATACACACCTGTAACTGTAGATGTCTTTGTTGCCGGAATTATTACAGCATTTTTGATACTTGGAGCAGGATTGCTAGCTATTACACCAGCGTACAATTCGCTGTTAAGAAAAGTCCTATTCTTGCGAATTTTTTGTAGTCTTTTTATTGGAGGCGTTATCGTCGGTTCGTGATTTATACGATTTTATTTAATTTATTTCTCTGAAGGTTTAATTCATGCTCAAAACTATTCTTCTTGAAAAAATTACTGCTAAAATCATAGGAGGAAATTATGGTCATAATTGGGAGAGAGGTGTAATTAAAATGAGTTCCCCGTATAAGCCAGGTGTTGCTGATGAAATTCAGGGGGAATTAGGACTTCATATTGCACTTCGTGGAATAAATGTGACTTTGAAAGGTAGGCGGCGGCTTGGTCATGTGCACTAAACATTTTAATATGCATACGTTTTTTAACCATTATAAAAATTGTAAGGCGAAGCTTTGGCTCATGCTGGTGAAAAGAATGAGAAATACGAAAGCTCCCTGAAAGGAGAAAGGATAAATTACAACGAGCATTTCTCATGGGAATGGGCTCAGGGTCGATTTGGCTTTGGAAAATACGCAGGCAGATTTTCAAGAGAATTTCGAGAAGCTGTGTTACGTGGATTGCCACTACCAATTCTACAAGTAGCAGAATACTTCACTTTTGACGGAGAAGGGATTCGATTCGGAAGACATTACCGTTTAGCAGGCTGGTACTCCCATTTAATCCTATGGTACGTAAAGCCACTCCACGATAATATTTAAGGGGATGAGACTATAGGATTCATAAATTAAATTAATGAGTAAAATTGGGAAAGGAATATTATCGTCTTAAGGTTTGCTTTTGGAACATGGCTGATTACAAACATCCTGTTTTGTCTTGTGATCCGAACTGCAGCTTTCTTCCTATTTATTACTGGCTGTTTGCAATTGGCTGCAGTTGGAGTTTGGACGTTTGTCAGAAACTCTGTCGAGCTGCAAGTTCCATTTCAAACTGCAGACACAAAGGGAGAGATCATTCTGCAAACTCAGTATGGACTTGATTACTACCTCGTGTTTGCGAACGGGGTTTTCTGCATTGTTTTATCAGGTCTAATTACAATATTGGATGCTCTGAAACCTGATGAAATGTGCCAGTGTTTTGGAATTGATCCGTTGACAATATATGACGAATTACTATTATGTACTTGTACTACTAAAGCAAACCGTACCAATAAGAATTAATATGCAAATATCAATGAGTGTGTTGACAAGTAAAGCACGTTTGGTATTTTTAATAGCCAAAGATGAAGTCAAAGAAGAGAAAAGGAGGATGACACTTCTTAAAGGTGGAAAATCCAATGATATAGAAATGCAAACTTCGGGTGTTTCCACACTACCTTCTGGAAGTGAAGGAATGCCCGATGGAGACGATAAGGTGACATCAATTCCTTAAACCAATGATTAGTTTTTGCTTTTGTAGAATTAATCCTTATACAATGTACACTACGGCGATAAATATCATTTGATAATTATGTTTCATTATTTAATAATAGGGGGAAATATTTCTAAGAAAAAAGTCCAGCAAAACTAGTTTCTTGGTTCGCCAATCTATACGACAAATTAAGCCTAGAATTCCTAGACGTTCTAAAGAGTATGCAATAGTTTATACTACAAAATCTGTATGCACAATGTACATGGAAGTGAAATACATCTAGTAATTATATTTTTCCTATACAGACCATCAATATCAGTTGCAGAACAGCGATTGAAACAACCTCTTTTGGAGCAAAGCGGTTACGTAAGTGAAAGTGACGATGGAGAGGTACAAGGTAACATAATACCGTTACAACAGCCTGGTAATAAGCCAAAGAATCCGCGTCCAGTGCCACCACCGAAACCAAAATCAAGGACCTAATTAAATGCCTTCGAATGCGTTGATATTATATTTCTGTACTTTTACTCTTTCATGCTATATGTAGCAATTATTTTGGTAATTCATATTGCCCCGTGTTTAACTTAGCTATGCATTTTCCCGATGGCAATTTACAGTCATTGTTTGTGATATCTTTATTAGAACTGAACATTACAGTTGACAGTAAATACACAAAATGTGTTATTCATTTTTTAAAGTACCGCTGGACTTCATTTGATAAACAATTGTGGAATATGTTATAATTAGACCAAACATCTATTAAATTATATAAAAAATATTATGTAGATGACCACATTTAAAAGTTTTTCTTAAATCACTGATTTTCAACTTACGGAGCCAATAAACCCATAAGTAATGTTAAAGCAGCGACATGACACACAAGCTGGACTTAAATCTGTTTCTGTCTGGACCGCCACTAAACATGCTTGGTATTGTTTCAGTGTTTCGGGAGAGTCAAGAAGAAAACTTACTCGGTACCAATGAACCCAGTCTTTCACGTAGTTTCTCACCTTAATAGGTTTAGGTAAAAATATTTTAGTATTATTTGAAGTTCCTATTCATGAGATGGTAGTGAGAATGAGTAAAACAAATGCAAATGTCAAGTTTAATGATTCACTTACTATACAATGAACTTCGCATGCATGAATCCAGAAAGTCCCAGATAAAAATAGGTAGAAAAATACATGCAACCGATGATAGTTTGATCCCTCGTAATCCCATTGGAAAATTTCAAATATTGTAGCGTAAAACGATACCATCATCACATATTCCAGCAAAACCTTATTGCACACAATTGAGTTCGTTATATTAAAGAGGTTGCGTATTTCTGTTTCAATTTTGATTCCCTATATCAAAAAAAGTAAGTAGCATAATAATGTATGGGTGACTACATATATAACTACACATATTTATTAGACCAAACAGAAAATGTAAGCAGTTTGATAAAGATGCAAACACAACCTGAAAAAGTGCCATATCTGCACCATGAGTATCTGAAGCCTTTGAGTTTGCAAGTTGTGTCACAGACTCTTTGATGGAAAGAGTTAGGGTCAGTAAAAATCCTGTGCTTACAAGGTAGTATAAATGGCCGTACATTAAACTCATGTAATATACAAAGTAGCAGGAATTAAGGAAGTTGTCATCTGAATAGAAAAGAGAAAAATTAAAGGAAAATCCATTATGCGAAGATATTCCAGCCAGCTCATTGACCATGCGTGCTAGAGGATTATCTAGTAGAAGCGATGTCATTGGGAAAAGGCAAATAAATCCCATCTAAAAATTAAAATTAAATTGGCTTAGAAAAAAAGTTTTTATTAAACTTTTATTAAACTTAAGGCTCAATCTTTGTTAAATGAAAACCGACCTTATAGATAGGAACATGATGTCTGATCTTCATTTTTAAATGCCAGTTAGCTGCCTCAAGTATGAGATCTCGCTCCTTCCATAGAATTTGCAAAAAGTCCAAAGTTGTGAGATAGCAAACTATATTGACTACACTGGTTAAGATATAAGTAGGTTGCGTCCAGCCTCGGTAGAGATTGTAAAGGAATCCTAGAAGATACGGAGTGGTTGACAGTATAGCCAATACGTGCGAAATAGCGCAAAGGATCTATGAGAAAATAATACGATGAAAACGTGACTACATGAAGGTACATACTATTAGTAAAATGTTCCTTTCAGGAATAGTAATGCATATGAATATATGCTTAATTGATGACCAACTTTTACCTTTCTGAATTTGGAGGACGTGAAAATAAAACTGTTAGAAGAGGAGTTCCAAGTAAATTTAAATGGAAATATTAACAAGTACGAGTTAAAGTTGCAAAATCCAGGTATGTAGCATTGGGGAGATGTGGTATTTTCTATCCAAATGGATTTTCGTTTTAGCGATTTTACTATTGTTGTTCCAGAAAACATTTTTACTTTCATTCTTATTGTAAGTCTTTCGTTTAAGGAATGAAACTAATAAAAGCAATAACACAAAAAACAAGGAGAATTCTATGAATCGGTTACCAGTTGGATGAACTCTGCATGAAAGCAGACACTTGAATAAACTGCTAACAAAGCAACCTATTAACCTCTGTTCCAGTGTGTTCAACCCTATAATTTTATTATTGCTTATCTACAACATGCACGCACGAAAATACCTGATTGCTATTATTCAACAACCTGACGGAAGCAACCAGGAAGTTGGTTTTATGTTTTCATGTAATAAGCATACATATCTTCCATACGTTTTCCTAGATATGGGTGATTCCATAATGCCCGTTGTTTCCGTAGACTGTCTCGTCGTGAGTCATAAAATAGGTTTTTGATCCAATTCCTTTATGGTGCATAAGCGAAATTTTTGTTAATTAGCCATATTTTTTATTTATGTGATCAACAACTATATACAATACAGTCGATTAAGCTCAATATTTACTTTGGTGTGACACAACTTAACTTGGCAAAGATGTTAATGCACACATGAGCAAGAATACATCATAAACCACCCGATGACATCGAGTTTTTCCTCTGAATATACGAAAAAATACTTGCCGAAAAAATAAATGCCGAGAGTCTCAGAAAGAAATGGATAAACGGAGAACAGAATTTTATATTTTTATCAATATAAAAGGAAATTTAATTGCATCAAATTCGTAATGGCTTAGGAATCATGATTGACAATTAGAATAATTATCAACTAATTTTTGAGCTGCTTCAATATGCTCCGGTAATACATCGAATTGAGGACCGTGGCCAGGAATGATAGATTTAGCTAACTTTAGGATTTTCAAACGATTTATAGCTTGCTTTTCAGGATTAAAACTATTTGCGATCCATTTATTAGAGTCATTCAAATCGTCTTTACATTCAAACAAATCTCCAGCTACTGCAACATTGGTCCCGTCTTTTGTTTTAGCCAGTAACGTGATGTCTTCACTTGTGTGACCGGGTGTTGGCACGATTTTCATCCAGTCGTCAAGAACGTAGTCCTCATCTGTGGCAATGCAAAAAAAATGTGGTTTATTAGACGTTATTTATTAACGTTTACGCAGTTAGAATACTTTTGAATGCATTTTCCATACCATGTTCAAATGGATGAGCATAGTACTGATCTTTGCAACTGATACAATATCCTACAATGTGCTGCTTAACATTTTCAATGAATAAGTTGTTGTTCCCGGTGTGATCGGAATGGCCATGTGAAGATATCACGTAATCAATCTGATTAACCCCAATTTCTTCAAGCTCTGAAACAATAATTTTAAACAAGGACGATATATTTTTAGAAATCCTGTGGCAAATGCTCATAGTGTATACATTTTGATACAATCTTTCTACAGCGTTTCCCTACTCACTTGACAAAATAAATGCACCGTCCCAAGGGGTCATCGTATCAACAATGACAGTATTTTGTGGAGACTTTACAACAGTACAAGTACAATTGGCATGCATCCATCCGTCTTTTAAAAAGGCGTAGCCATCTTTTAAAACAAAAACCTCACACATTGTTACTTTTTCCTCCTGAAACTGTCTTCACTTGTGCTGGTCTTGCAAAAGTTCAAAAGGAGTAACCAAATGGCACGTGCACAACGAATTTTTGCATTGTTTGGTCAATCATTTATTATTATGACTAACTTTTAACTTAACTTTTACACAAACTAATTTGCGTTAGTAATTATTTAAAAGCCGGTTTGTACAAACTTTTTTGACAGAGCAGCTGATAAAAACAGTTTTCTTTCATGTTTGACATGTGCTACTACTACTGCTGTCGGCAATGCAATTCTTTGGTAATGATTTCAAGATAGTACCTACATAGCCAACATATAGCTACTTAAAAACATACTTCGATCCAGCTTCAATATAACTTCTTTCTTAGCATATTCCTTTAAAACAAACACTCGAGCTTCACTCTCTCACAACTTGATCCGTCACAACAACTACATACAGGGATTTTTATTATATTATTACTATGAACTTTCTTATCAACTATTTTACTCAGCACAAATGTTTTTTTACGCAGAAACAAATGCCAAAATTCTTGTCCAAAATTAAATTATGCATGCAATGAAAGAAAGGGGAATAATATGGAATACTATCATGAAGCATCACAATATTAGACGCGTAATGAAAAAATAATATTTTTATAAATTGATTATAAAATACAATGCGTGTTTATGAGAAATTTCTTAAAATTGTTTAAAAAGTTGTATAATGAGTGAAATTTGCGGGTTTAAACATACATTTTATTTCAACTTTTGACTAAAATAGTAGGCTAATTCTGAAACGCCCAAGTAAATTAATCGCTCCATAGGTCTACGCCAATTCGCTAGCACTTTTCTTACTCATAGCTTTTCTACTCATAAACTTTCTCTGACACCATGACTTTCCTCCTTCAACTTGATCTTCCACATGCTCGAAGCATGTAGCTAATAAAGCAAACAATCTACAACAAAGCAGCGGTGTTTCTGGTTCTTCATCCTCCACATCTACTTCAGGTGGAAGAGGAGACATTGTTGACTGCTTTGGTTTGTAACTTATATCGCTTGAAATGGATTTTGATTTTTTATTTGATTCAATATCTAAACTACGTACACTAGCCACACTGACCGAGCTATCACTATGAATGATGCGGATGGGCCCTACAATTTTGTTCTCTTTTAGCTTCCCTTTAGTTTTGGGAGAACGATTAGGTATTTTCAAAATTGGTGACAAATTATCCCTGGCCATTATGTGAAAATTATGTTTCAAAAATCTCAGAGAATGTTAAAAAATATGACAATGTAAGACGCAATAGCTGTCTCTAACTGAACTGGGAAACTGATCGTTTTACGCGTTTTATCGGTAGGTAATTTATGCGATTCAATAGAACCATACCATCAACCATAGGCTAGTACCCTAATTGGATTAGCTGTTCTCCTTAACCTTACCTATCTCTAACAAGCATTTCTTGACCTAGCAGTTTTGTGTCTGACCATGACATAGTATATTAATGCTTACTCTGCATGTTTTTACATTTGCTTACACCATTTTGTATACAAAAAATCGAAAATATCCATTAGAATTATACTAAATAGTTAATTGGATTAAGTTATTGAGATTCGACTCGACTACCTCAACTTAAATATTGTTTTATGAAGCTCATACATCTAATTACACTTGCATACAACACGGCACAAGGGAAAAGTATGGATTGCCTAATACAACAAAGGTTTCTTTTGGTTTTTGGTATGCGTTGAAATGTACTTAAAATCAGAAGATTAGGAAAAGGCACTCGAATACAGTAAATAAACAGCCTTTGCAAGAGCTACATAGTCTTCCGCAGCAACTTTGAGACTCGTTCGTGGAATCATCATCGTCAGTCATTGTATATTTTCGATAAATCTCCGACGTTTGATTGGGATCGTCCATTGGTGCTGTTGGCATTTCAGTACAATCTGGTTTTTCAACGGATTCGTAGGAAACGTAATCTCCACCTTGTGACTCGGTGTGACAATGATGATGGGAAGATAGTAAACGTTCACTGCCCATTATTTTCTTGTTCCTCCATAAAACACCTTTTCTTGAATGAATTTACAAAAGATTTTTTTAGTGAACTTTATACAGACACTTTGGAACAAGCCAGGACCCAAGTCGAAGAAGTGTATATGTTAATTATTCCAAGTTTCACACACACAATGTCAGGCAGCAATGTCTTTTGAAGCAACGAATTAACTTTTGTCTCTTCTTTGGCTAATTTAATGTTTCGTATTGTTAACATTCAAAAAAGTTGAATCTGTATCGGTCTCTTGTTCAGTAGTTATTACCACTTTACAATTCATGTATGTAAAGCGTACATTTGATTTTATGAGTCAGGAAGCGCCTTTGCGGTGTAGTAAAAGCTTGAAAAAGTGGTACTGCCTATATTTTTTAATTGAAGTACTTTTACGCTGAGGAAGTAGGTCTACAGCTTTCAGTAGGAGGGAGGAGAGTTTCGTATCATACAAAACCGTTTCACACTTGTACGTATTCAAATTTCAAGTATTTGCTCATGGTTTGTATTTTTACTGATGTCAAATGTTCATTTTATATGCGTAATGAATTTTAATTGAAGCCATGGTCAAATGAATTCTACTGTAATAGAAAATCAGCTCATTTCAGTCGGTGAAGTGGAAGTGGCATCATATTTGAGACCCGTTATGCTATTGTGGTGAGTGGTGACTGCATAAAATTAAAGAAAGATATGCAACGAGAGGGTTTGTTTGTTAGTGGAGCAATATATTGAATATATACAACAGGGAAGGGAAGGCACAAAAACAAATATCTAGTTAAATGGAAGTCTGCATTTGTCCGTATCTAATACTGTACTGTCAAATACATAAATCATTCTAATTTTAAGTAGCTGTAGAAAGGCAGAAACGCTTGAAAGGGGTTGCTTATTATTAGTTCTACTTGTTGCTTGTAAACTGACTGTGGAGGCTAAAAGCGAGATATATTATTAAAATCCAATTTAAAGACAAAGGCAGCAAAATTGGTTGTCACATCAAGATCATTATATTATCTTGAAAGTGGCCTCCATTTCTGTATAAAAATAGTGATAAACAAACAACTGCTCCAACGAAAACTGCATGCGAAAACTGTTATACATGATCGTAAAGCCTAACTTGTAATGAAAACGTAGTTTAATTTAATACATTACAAATTCGACAACCTTTGTTACAGAAATAATCTTTGTACATCTTCAATCTCATCATCATCATATTTCAGATCATGGGTATGACTAGTTTATGCCACTTTTATTATAGAAACAGTAAATGATTGGTTTCTTTTCGTCATTCAGCATGAAGATGAGAAACATGTTGGAGCATTTTTGAATAAGAAATGCGAATTATTTCTATTTCATTTGCAAACTATTCCTGTGATAGCATAAAACTACTTTGGCAAACCGTAAACAACTAAAGCGTAGGTGACGATTAGTCCAAACATCTGAAATATGAAACGAAAATAAGAATCGACTAAATTCCGTTGTTTCTTGAATTGAATTTCTAAAATGATCACGTTAATCTGAAAACTACTTGATCTTGATATAAATCTTACTGAGCCAAATGTGTTGTACGTTACTGTAAAGAACTGGCAGGATACTCCCAAGTTCTCAGACTCAACTTGGTGCATCAACGAAATGAGCTTCATCCTGTCCTCAAGAGAAATCACTCGCTTTCCATTTGTGTGGAATTCGTACACCCATATTTTCATGGTTCCTTGAATCTGATTGATTGGTAGTACAAAAAATTATTCATTAGTGACATTTTTTTTAAACACATAAACTTAACTTTGCAAAACTAGAAAGAAAAAAGAGTTTACTTCAGCATGAATTTGAGATGATAATGTCCATATTAATGTGGTGTACATGCAATAATAGAGCATGTTAATGTTTTCAACGATGCTACCAACGTTGTCGAGAAATTTAAAAGTTAAAATGTCAGGAATTTTGGCGAAATATGTGAGATTAGTTAAATATATTAGAAGCATAGGTGTAGTAATCAAGGCATTCACTTGGCTTAAATGATGCTTCATTGCACAGTACAGGGACACTCCCTAAAACAAATTGATTGATATTATGAATATCATGGTTTATGAAGGATTTTAATTTTCACTTTACCAGACACACCCAGGTTTTAGCAAGTTCTTACCAGCTCAAAACTTACTCCAGGTTGAAAAAATTGCAATTGATGTGCCTTCCATACTTGCCGAAGGGTCAGTAAAATACAAATTATGAGGACATGAGGAAAAAGATAAAACGCTGAATTCAACAGTAGAATGATAACGAGAAGATATTTAAATGTGTAACTCATTTCATGAATCAGAAATGATTTTGCACTTGCAGGTACAATGGTAAAATCTTGCAAAATTTTATGTAAGAATTGTAGAGCAGCCTCTGCTCTGGTTTTGGCATTGTCCATTGGCGATCCGAGTAAACGGTACATCACAAGATGAAAAAGATACAGTGAAAAAACGATGACGTACTAAGATAATAAATAACATAATGTATGTTGCAAGAAAATAAATAAATTATTACGACATGATACTAAACTTTCACTCTCAATCTTGCATTAAAAATGTGGGGGTAATGTACCTGCGATTTTGATGCATTCACTGTGAATGGGTAAGTCTCATTAATTAATTTGATGGTAAACTGCTGTCTTCTCCAAATAATGCTTAGCATGTACAAATATAACATGAAGGCGACAGCATATTGCACAAGGACAAACATCAGATTTAAATTGTGTTCCTTCCCTTCCTGTAATTGTTTCAAGGGTTCCGTTACCCAATACAGGGAGGTGTAAATGCCTATAATTTGATGACTAATGCTGCAAACCTGTATGTATTAAGAGAAAGTGAGAGAATTCCAAAATGCTTAAATTCTGTGATTAAACTTGCTAGCCGTGCGGTATACCACGATTTTAATTTCATTGTTTCAATAAGCTATGAAAACAATGAAGCCTAAATAGGCCTCCTTAGAATTTAAATTTACATGTTATAAAATTTATTTTTAAAAATACCTGCTGAAAAATAGAGGTATGTGTTGTAAATGACTCATCAACTGGGTCCCAAACTATGAAATATGGAATCGTCGTCAGAAATGAGTAAGTGTTGATGAGAATCGTGATGTACGAATATCTTTTAAATTTTCTAGAAGGTATAAGCCACATTATGCTTCTGATTTCGTGATAGATTGCAGTTGCACGATTCGTGATGGATATGGCTGACCAAGTGAACGTTTTCACAAGCTATGGAGAGAGTTGAGAGAACATTCTCATTTATACTTTCAATTTTAAGTGCTTTCTGGACTCTGGACAACATGAAATTCTTCTAATATGAGCCTCACACTTATTGCTAGTTGTTTCTATCTATCAATCCAATATATGAGAAAAGTAATGGAATATATATAATATGCAAATATTTACAAATTACGCATCAACCAATTTCATT
>JAQIXW010003012.1:0-14002 GCA_034700685.1 Willowsia buskii | reverse complement strand
CCACGAATTTTAAATTTATTATGATGCCCCGCAATGGCCGCAGTCCACCACATCATTGATTTAAAAACTAACAAGTGGGTCCGAAAACTCTAATCATCTCCAAAGGCAGCATAATGTACTGACATACTAAGATTTAGAAAAGATTTCTCACACCAGACTCCCTACCAGTAATTATACAATATACTTATCTCCTAAGGAATCGTGTTTCGTATTTCGTGTGCCAAGTTGTTAATTCGAAAACAATTCAAATGAAATTAAAACTGCAATGAAACAATTTGTACCTCGAGATGAACTGCTCGCAGGCAAACATATATAATAATATTTCGTGCTTTTAATTACACAATCATTATAATATCTATGTAAGAGACATCAAGTTATTGCGAGAACTCCAATATGACAAAACCAGATATCAGGAGTTGTTCTCACAAAAAATCATTGTGAAATTTATTGTTTTCGTTGTGCCCCAAAGGCATATGTGAACATTTATGGCTTAATGATGTCAGCCACGACTCACAGGAGTTACTCGGTTTCGTTCACTGTATTTAATAACTTCATTGAATTGAATAAGAGCGAAACAAATTGCAAACTGCTGTGGCCCAGTTCACTTGTGATGATACGATGTACAATGTGTCATTTCCACTATATTTTTATGCGTACAGTATATAATTATAATTGTGGCATCATGTTTCAGTGTGTACGTGCCGTTTTCTTTCATCGGTGAAAGTGACATGACGGTGAAAGGCTGTATAAGTGCGACAAAACTTTACAAACAAGATGTAATCTCCTATCACTGTCACGCGCCTCGAGAGAGAAACTACGACATATATTTTTTGGAGATACATAAGATTGCATAATAAAAGGAAAAGTCCTAATATTCTATGATGACATAAAAGGAAATAAAAGTTTATAGCAAAGCTTGTGCAAGCTAATTTTTACAATGGACTAACGTTTAGTCAGTCAGTGCTTTATAATAAGTACACACGCATACACAATCCTTTTACCGCGTTCATACTTTTATGGAAAAAAGGCAACTTTCACACACGTTTCCACTGAAGCCTTTTCAGTTGCAGAGGGTTCACCACTTGGTTGATATGCTCAAACTGTAATTTACATCACACACTAAAACACAAATGATACTGCACGTCATAAGGATAATATGGTGTAGTAAATCACAAAACATGGTATTTGGTACTATACTCAAGGAGTTTTATGAACTTTTTAGCTTATTTACATACTTCATTGGGTAATCAACTATAAAAAATCATGAATGGAGCCGGCATTAAAATTAAAAGTTTCGATGATCGCTAGGACCTAATTACAAGTTGACTAATGACTAAGGGGAATGGAAAATTTATCATTGCCTACTTTTGATGACAAGTTTATGTTGAGAGTTTCCAAAATGGTTGTGGTTAGAAAAAGAAAGCTCATGTTTTTCAACATATGTAACAATGCCATAATATATTAAAGGCGACGTGTGTGCATTATTTAACGTGGTGTTTGCTTACAGTTAAAATCCCCTGATTCCATGTTAAATTACATAGTGTTCATTACATTTGCTTCGTTTACCTTTCAGACGTGTATATATGCAGTGGCAGAAACAGATCAAGTCACTTCCCCCACAAGTTTGGGAGAAGTTGTGGACGAGATTGGAAACCCCTTTCCATCTATCTCAGAGAAGGGATTTCCCTCCTCGTTAAATACAATGTCAATAGAGGATCAAAACGACTTGATGACGTATAAGCGTCATCTGGGTGCTATTGCCGCACTTTCTGGGTCAAGACAGTTATCAGGAAGCAGATCTTTCACTCCTCCATCCAAGAAGCATGTAGGATCTATTGCTGCTGCTGCCGCTCAGTCGATGGGAAGAACACCCGCTGGGAGAAAATTAGAGCTCGTCTTCCCCACTAAAGTAGAGCTGTATAAGAGACATTTGGGAGCACTCATGGCATTATCCGGGGCTAAACCAAGACCTTTAACAAGATCTTTGAAGGAATCATCAGGATATCAAATGGATTCACAAGCTGGTACATATGAAATGGAAGCCCCACCAATGAGTCTTACTAGAGGCAGCAACATTATGGATGTGGGAGGGAATGGAATTGTAGGCGATACGGATATGATAATTCCAGCTGAAATTCAATCATCAGCACCAGGAGTGCTCCTGGAGTATGCAGATGAGCTATCGCCGCTATCATCTTCGGAAAATGAATTCCAACACATGAACAACGACGAGGTCCTGGATCAAAACTTAGGAAGTGGAGGATTGGATGGAGTGGATGTAGTAGCTTACAAGTCGAAAAGGTTTTTGGGTAATGTGATACAAGCATTTTTATTCAGCATAAATAATATCTATTGACATTTTCAGCATTCTTCAATACATTCAATTCAATGGTTTGCATAATAATAGTATACCCAACAAAACTTGAAAATAATTCATTAGATCATATCATGTATGAACGTGTACTCTAAAGGAAGAAAAAAGCCAAACATAAATAAAACCAATTTCTTCAGTAAACGTAGCATTCGGCCTACTTCATATTCTTAAGTTTCCCCATACTTGCCTGTGATCTGAAAATAGTCGTTTGATCACACATATTTACAGCAACCTGAATACTGAATGGCAACTGGTACTGAATAAAACCTTTCTATATTTATATTATAATCACTTATTTTCAATTCATTTAGTGAGTGGAACATCGAGTAAATTTTTGAATTTTTCTGTAATTTGGTTCTAACTTTAACTGCCATTTCTACTCTTGCGTTTTTGAGTCCAATTCATTGGTTATAAATAAACGCATATTTTAAAGCAAGCAGATTGTAGGATTTACTGGACAAATCTTACAGGTTGAAAAATAATCACACACATAAACACTGCACTTTTGCTGACACTGACACAATGGACTTTAAGCAAAAAATTGTTGTGTGTGGAAAAATGACCCTATCTAATGTTCAAGAAGGAACGCTGTAGTATTTTGTAAATGCAGCTTTTATGGTAAAAATATCTAAATTGCAACATTTTCATGATTTTGGTTTAATTTTTATAGGCCCGCTTGCAAGAGGAGGTTGGTTTCCCCGTCATTTCCGAGGAATTGTCTCAGAAAACACATTTGGAAAGCGACATATAGGCGCTCTCGCAAGGCTTGGATGGATGCCCCATGCAAAAGGAAACACCAGACTGGGACTTGGGTTAGATGAGCGAGGTGAAATCGGATTAAAAAGGAATGACGCATTACCGAGACGAAGAATGTTATACCATTTTACGGCTCCAAGTCTGTGGACAAGTCCACGCGGAAAGTAATATGTTTCGACACTCTTTCTTCATCTTCTCACAAGACATTTGATTCGAAAATTACATCTATTTTTACTTCTAAACATGGAAATTAAATATTCAATAACAATATTTGGCATGAATTTGTTTTGTTTAATCGATGATCAGATGAAATATTTTCATTATTTCTTGTTGCATCACTGAAGAAATCTCAATGTTAAGTTGTCGAAAAGTTCATAAATAAATTATTTGCAGAGAACGAAGAGTTGTATTGTATTAAATGCAATGCCTACATGCATACTATATGTTGTAATTTTTTGGAAAACTTCTACAAGGTTTTTTGGGCAACAGAATTTTTTACTCTATGTATTTATCAGAGAAGACGGATCGAGCTGTAACGTACAAAATCATGGTTTGTGATGGTATGTATAATTAAAATTTACATAAGCTACATAATATACTCTATATTCATCTGTAATCTAATGTTATGTGGATATTTGAAGGTATATATTTATTGTGCCAGTAATACAGATTTATGTAGATAAATGACATTAATCTAAATTCATTTATGACGAAAACATTCTTGAAACTGTTGAGAAAAAAGGGTGTATTATTTTTCACTAAACTTGTGACTTTCCCATTCTGAAGTAAAAGTTTTCATGGTAAAGACCCATAATTACCAGGATATATGATAATAATAACTCATCCGTAGCTCCATCTGCACCTGGGCTGTCATTTTTAATTTTAGCTGTTGCTTAATTCAAAAGAGTCAAGAGTAATGCAATGTGATTCCATTACATCAACTAGTCAATGATATTCTTACATGACCGTTCATATTGCAAAACTTATCTTTATAACACCCACCCACACTTACGTTAGTTTTTTGCGGTTTCTACCATGTTGATAAATGATAACGAGTTTCATCGTGTGTATACTAATCTTAGAATTAATGATGTTTGAGAAGTTTGTCTCGCTGGTGTATTTACTTCACAATTCGTTACGGAAAACTGTTACTCGATATATTATGTGGTTGTATTATCGTATCGTCAATAATTATGATGTAGTACATAATATAAGTGTTAATGAGAGGTAGTCAATGTTTCGTTTGATATGCTGTGAATTTATGTCGCATTATTTATTGTTAGCAGTAAGTTAATTCCATTTTCAATTTAAAAATTCACTTTACAAGAAAATCTTTAGCATAGTTTGTTGTCTGTAGCCCATGTAAAATAAATTTATACTCAGTAAACACGCAAGTAAATTCGATTTGCTGCATCAAAACAGTTGGATATTTAACATGCACATGGTGAAATAAAAAACCGGATAAAGCGTGGTTAATTGATGCAAATGCATACTACTTGACATAGATTAATTAAAGTACATTATAGATTATATTCCTATATGATAGTGTATGTTTATACCAAATAATTTATCCTCTGTAAAAGTTGCATATAAGTTCATTTCCTCTGGCGTCTACTCAAGTTATTTGTCTTTGACAGTTAAAACCATGCAATCAATTTATTCATGATGTAGATAGAAATGCGGTAATGCAATAAATCTAACTATCTATACGAAAATGTCGTATGTCAAATGTGTGCATGGTTTGAAGCAAACTTGTTCGGACAGCATTTAGTCCTTTGGGGATATTTTCAACTTTAACGAAAGATTGCTTTTAAATGTTAGGGGACAATAATAAATTGTTGATGGTAAAAATCTTAATTATATACATACATGTTGTGATTAAAAGTACCAATAATAAATAAAAGAGAATTCAACCTTCCCCAACCTATAATTAATTAGACTTGGAATATTGGAAAAATTCCTAGATCACATAAATTTGAAATGCATTGAATCATGAACATATTTGCCGTTTGCTTTTATGTGGCCTTGAACATGCAATCATGCAAACCGTGCCCTTTACATATAAACAGTTTCAAAATTTCAATTCACATTCTTTCCGGTTATGCCCAGTTCAACAAAGCAGAGTACGTGAAAGTAAGGGTTTTCTTTGTTTATGGAATTTGCGACATCATGCAGGAAATGTTTTTCTCTACTAGTCAGTCATGGTCATAATTATGGAAGAACTATCAACTTTCATGAGCTTTCAAGACGAAAGCAAGACAATGTATGTAACGAAAGCATTTCATTTCTGAAGAAAGCTTTCACTGAAAGCCTGTCATGATCACAGGAAAAGAAAATTATGGGAATCATAATAATATATTAGACTTAGTAAATACGCATAACGAACAACTAAATTGAGACATGTCTAAAAATATGGAAAAATATGAGATCCGAAGAGCCTAGCACCGCTGAATGGCAGCGACAACTGGCAACGGTGATGTTAGCATACTACACCCCTGCCCCACTACTACTAGCCTCACACACAACACCATTGAGAAAGTGAGAAAAAGTATTGAAGTAAAGATAAACGCAAGCACAACAGCGGCAAGCAAGAGTAACCCTTTCCTTGAATATAAATATAAACATTTCACGTTGTGTAGTGGCTTGTGTGCATGAATGAATAGAGAAAAAAGAAAGAAGAAGAGTCATGTGGATACATCGGTATTGATCCAAGTGCAAATCTGTGCCCTCTTCTCTGAGTGCTCTGCACGATGGAATCTTCGCATTTTCATAATTATTATAAGGAAAGTGCTATAAAACATAATATGAATATTTTTCTTTAACGCTCAACGCTTGGTTGGATCAATATTTTTTGTGCATGTAGGCATTTGTACCAGCAGCTTTCAGCTTTCTCTGACTTGGACAAATGGAAAAAGTACCTGTCCAATGTCCATAAGAAGCACTGGAATCTTGCTCCATTTAAGTTTCAATTCAAGTGCGAACCGACTTCATGATGGCATTTATAAAATTATTCAAGAAAGGGATTTTCCTGTCCCACATTTGTCGCTGTCGTGCTACTAATTATCGTTACAAGTCAGAAGTGTTTAAGCAGAAATGGACAGAGGTGTCGAGTTCAAGGCTCCCACGACAGCTTATTCAAGAACGTGGAGTAAGTGTTCAGATGACCTCTCATCATGTACCTAGATCATCAGTATTACGTCATGATGAAAACCTTAACGCTGTGCGTTTGCTGAAGAGCTTACCTGACTACAAAAATCTCATGTTTCAATCGGAGAATTTAATTGACGAGGGTCATTTACAAATACAACTGTCACAAACGTCATTGTCCTCTAGTATTGCGAAGCTGGACAGTAGTGGATGGAGGGATTCTGTGGTAGCATTTATCGAGACTGCTGTCTCCTCTCAAGAGGCAAAGTTGCCAGTGACACATCCAAAGAATCAAATTGTCGTTCAGCAACTCTTGAAAGATGTGTCACAGTTAACTGATGATGAACTATGTCAAGTTTTGTATTACATGCGGCTGTTTGCTCCTTGCCCATCCGCTAAAGATCCAGCATACATGTCTGTTTGGAAAGAACTGGACAAAGAATGCGCAGAGAGACGCGTGACGTGGTCGTTAGATTTTTGCTTCGTGGTAGCTGACCTGTGGTACGGAATGAACCTTGCAAGGCACTCAGAGTTCCATTGGGCGTTGTTAAAAAGACTTTTCCGCAAATGTGACAAGTTGAGCAAAGAGCATTTTGTCCGGTTCATGTTTTGCCTGAATCTTAACAGGGAAATGCCAGATAATATTAGTGCTTATGATTTGGAGTACAGTGTGAACAAGATTTGTAACCAGTTGAATCCAGAGGAGGTGGTCGTTATTGGAATGGCATTTTTCAAGACTCAGACACCAATCAGAGACCCAGACTTGCTGAAGAGATTACTCACAATTTTTCTAACGCGTTCAGAAACTGTGGACTCTGTTTCAGTGTCCGCCATAGCCAAACTTGCTCGTTATTCGTCAGATTACAGGTCTAGTCAATTCATGCGAGAATTCCAGGAAAAGTTTATTCCAGAGCTTCCAAGATTGGGTATTACTGCATGCACTCATTTGACATTGGTTGGAACAAACTGTCTGAGCCCACATAAGGAGTTGATACAACTTGTTGTCAACCGCATTCAAGAAGACATTCAGGAAGCAAGACTGAAGGAACTTGAGAGAGTAGCACTGGCGATGACGATGTTCAACGCTGATTGTGACCAGCTAGCCAGGTTAATTGAGGATGAATTGCAGCGCCCTGAGAGGGCAGATGAGATCCGAAAATATGGACGCTGTCTTCCAGCTATTCTTCATTATCTCAGCATACGAAATATTTTTATTCCTGATCTCATGAGTATGTGCTTATCTAAAGCATTCCGAGACACGTATTTTGGTAAGAGGATATACTATTAGTAATACTAATTATTTGCTTTTGTAAAATTTCACTGACTGGGTACTTAGTACTTAATACCACTGTTTTTTTGTACCAGGAAAGGGTAAAGAAATATTGCAAAGGGAACTTTTATGTTTGGACGTTGCTGCCGATATTGAATTAGAAGAATATACCGGGAAGCGCTTAGATGAGAGATCGTTCAATTTTATCATGAAGGTTAATTAATAAATAATATTCAGAAACTAAGCTACTTAAATATACTATTTTACATAAGATTGAGAATATTGAGATATGGGTTATTCAGAACAAGTTTTTTTTTCTCAGAAAAATATGCTCCGCGTCAGACCTCAGAGAGTAAAAGTTTCAGCATATGAAAGGTTTCTTCGCAGCGTTACTGAATCTGTTCAGACTATTGTGAAGAGTCCTCAGTTGTTTCATGTTTGTGCTATACTTCCACAACATCACACATTGGGTATTTAAATACTTTATTTCATACATGTTTATATTGAAAACAAAACTCTCCACAAAATTAAAGTTTTTTAATTGATATTTTCAGCTGTGGTTTACTGCCTGGATTTAGACGGAAACTTTGTGAGACTTCCGCAATATTTCACAGAACTAGAAACATATCAACTCAAAAAGATTGAAAGTGTTCAAAACATAAGCTACCATGCGTTAATACTTCTTGGTCGAAACATGTACTTGTTCAATAGCAAAGAGCTCAGTGGGCAAGCAAAATTGCAACTACGACAAATACAAAAACTAGGATACAAAACTCATTTGGTAAGAAAGTGCATTACTTGAATTCTCACATATAGAAAGAACATATTATGTGTATATGATTTTTACTGTTTAATATAACATGCCATATTATATTAAATTGCAGGTATACTACTGTGATTGGGAAAATTTAGTGAATGCTGAGCAACGAATCAATCATATCAATACTCTAGTGAGTAATAATTCATCTATCTAGTCTGGTGATCATGACATACGCTGATCCACCCAGTCTTCCAAAATTTAGACTGATTATTGTTTAGATATCTATATTACAAATAAATATCCTATGGAATAAAATAATTGTTATTACCTGAGTTCATTTCAAAAGTTACACATTTTTTACTAAACATAATATCTGGTACATAACACATGAGTTCATTTGGTTTCACAATACCGATTATCTTGATAACCGTAATACACAATACACTTGTTTAAACCTTAGCATTTAAAGCTATGTTTGTAAATCATTACTACATAGTAATATTTTGTAATGGAAGCTATTTTACACGTCATTAAAATTAGCAGGTATATAAGTACACTTAGATCAATTAAACTATTAGTTAATTTATGCATTTCTTTTTACAAAAAAAAAAGATGACAAATTAAATACATTATTATACTGTAAAGCGAAGATCAAGTGGAATTCATAAGGTGGTTAAATATAATATATAGTTTGACTAAAAGATTTATCAGTAGATAATTCATCAGGCGGACTTAGTTAACAGTTTAGATCTCATTGCATTGTTAGTACTTATAATTTACGTTGCTGTTAAATATCAAGACTACCAAAATTCGATACAACTATTACGCTCTCTCCTTCACTGTTTCCGTTCCTCTTCTTACGAAGATCGGCTTCGCGTTTTCGTTCCCTTTTCTTCAGTTCTTTCTTTCTCCTACCCGTCAAACGAACCTGAAATTAAAAAAAAAACCAAGCCATGCAATGAAAATGGTGACTAACCAGATTACTAAAAGCATCACTTTAGACATCATTTAGACATGAATAAAATCTCCTCATCATCCATACCTCCTTCCGTGAACATGATGGCTTACTCTGACTAGATTCTGGTTCTGGTGCGTTGGAACTTTGATTTTCATCTGAATCATCTAATTTATTTATAAGAAAAGGGGATATACCAGCTTAAGAGAATACTCGTACAGCATAAAATTTCATGAGATAAATGTTTAGGTAGTACCTGATTTTGATTCTTCAGACTCTCCCACATCTTCACATTGTTCATCCATGTCAGTAACCGGCTTCTTTGGTGAAAATATTTTTGCTTGGTTCGAAGGAATCTCATTGGTAGCATTAGATGATTGGTCAATACTTAAATTACGGTCGGTTGTACTTGAGCCAGACTTTTCAACGTTATGCTGTTGCGACATAACAATGGACATCGATAAAATGAAATCAACTGTTGCGGCCATATCAAAGTTGAACTCTAACAATGTATCTCTGACAAAAACAGGGTCGGGGTAATCTGTTTGAGACATTACTTCCTCCACGAGTCGATCGACGTCGGCGGTATCCTTCACCCAGTAATCTTCATCCCTACCACCGTACGCCACACAAGTGTTGTAAGCGTCGTAAACAGAAGATGCAGTACAATTTGAACTTTTTGACAACGACTCAGAATGATCTTTGTTTGGAGATGGGTGATTTTTTCCAGGTTTTCCACTTGAGGTTCCCTGTAAAACCATAAATTAATTATTTGTACTCGATTTTTGAATAGTAACTTTAAAAAGTAAAAACTTGTTCACGTACATATTTTACTGTTGAATATACCTGTGGTAATAGTTTAATATTGGTAGGAGTTTCGCTGTCATCTCCTATACTTCTAACACTGTTGTAATGGTCTCCATTATGATAAGCTATATGCACTTCACGTCCATTGCATTGGTTCTGGTCGTTGGACGGATGAATAACCCAAACTTTGGAATTGAGTTGATGGATCACAACTGATACATTGTGAAGACGCGCAAAAGCAACAATTGCATCGTTTCCAGCGAATGTTCCAGCTTGGGCAAGACTATTTACTGTGTGTGTAAAAAAATAAAATCATTAAAACAATGCGTACGATTCTTTACCTAAAGACTTGAAAGAAAAAAATTATTTCAAATGTATGCTATACCGTATTTATCAAAAGGGATATCATCTTCAACAAATGGCTCAAAGTCGGGTCGGAAATCTTTCATGTACTGGACAACGGCTCGACGATATTCCAAATGATTTCTTGAAGTTCCTGAGAGCTGGTCGCTGAGAGCTCGAAATAGACAATTCCTGTCCGAGAAATCAATGATAAACCATTAATCAAAATCAAGCAGACACAATTTCAAAATTTAAAAAATCGAGAAGTGTAATCCATAGTCATTACTTACCCGTCTCCAGGCATCTCACGAATTGTCAGTCCATGAGCTGCAAGCTGTTTCTTTACTTCCACAAAAGAATCATCACTGAACTTATCTTGCGATTTCCTAGTTTTCGTTCCCCCACCTTGTCCCTGGTGCATCTGCAGTGTACCATGTTTTTGTCCCTTTGCTGATGGATGGTGATTGGTTTCGTCATTTCTTTCATCCAAATACTTTTTCCTTGCCATTATATCGTCGCACACAAAAAACTCTAATATTTGAACAATGAGGACAGCAGTATATTGGAGGATTAATTAACTTGTTAACCACTGACCACTACTAATCGACAATAATTTATCCTCTCTCTCGACAACTACACCACCTACTAAATAATTCATCAACAAACTGCTGACTGAGTTTTCCTCTTTATATGATGGTTACCAAGATTTTCTAAGAAGTTCGTAAAACAACGACAGGATTACGAAAAGGTCAATGGATAACATCAGACGTTTTCCCCCGTTGACCTTGATTACTTTAGAGAATTTCAGACTTCAGTTCCAGCTAATGGCTAAAATCACACTTCCAATTACACTCAAAACTCTCCAATAACAAAATGATAAGTTACAGAGATAAATCATACAATGCAACTTTTAAAGCACTCAGAAAACATTAAATGCACCACCACCCAACATGCAATTTTCGTACTCTGCTACAAGTCCTCAACATCCAACATCACAAAAAAGCTTTTATGCATCCTCCTCCATCCAGAGATCTCCAGAGAGGATCCCACTGGAATCAAGTCACTCTGGAGAGAGATGGATAGAAATATATTTTTCAATCTGATTTGCTGGATCCACCACCACCATAATATCCAGCGAGAAGAAGGAGAGGAAGAAGAAGGGAGCAAAAGAGAAAATCCTATTGAATGTTTTGATCATCCATATGATGCGTACGGAAAGAATAACAAAAAGAGGTAGTGGTATCCCCCACACAGCAGCAGCAAAACCAAAGAATGTAAATAAGGAAGAAACAGAAAGGATTCAACATCCTCCTCGGTAGAGAATCCACACAGAATCAGATGATCCGCACTGCCGCTACATTCAATCTGCTTTGTTTACTTCTGCATTGTCAAGTTCTGTTAAAGCACCTTAAATACAAAACATTAAAGCATGTAAACATACACGCTCGTACACACACGAATACCTACGCATAAGCTTTGAAGTTTGGATGCACTCAAAGTGCATTTAAAAGCACATAATGTTAGTAGTATTATATCCTCTATGAAGTGTTCTTATATAAGTAATCAAGTTTTTAATTTGCAATAATTTGTTTGCCATAGTTTGTTGACTGTAGTAAAGCTGCACCAATCAAATCGGCTTCATGACGGCCTTGCACATTTAAAATTCACATTTTATACACTGACATCTTTACACACACATGCACCAGCACTGCACCTTTGCTTCGCATGAATGTATACCAAAGGTTTCGAATGGACTTTGAAAAAGCCGATATATTACAGAGATTTACATTTTGTTAATAGTTAATAGGTGATGTGCCTTGTTAGTAATACTGTATGTCTAGTTAGTTGTACTTGTTCTCCCTGTGTATTGCAAGGATTTTGATTAAAGACTCGTGTGAACATTTTCCACGCGTATTTTTATAAAGTACATGGTTCTTTGCTCATGTATTAGAATTTATAATGTTCAATTAAGTGAACTATGAGCTTGTTGGACTTGATAGTGATATCAGGAGAGAGTGTCATATGCGCTGAACTCAGATCACTGGGGAGAAGACCATGAAATACACGTTGTAAATGATAAATGATGCGTTACTTTGCAATGAACACGATGTGCGTTAGAGATTTACTTAATGTATACCAATACCAAGCGACAACGGGCCGACCTGAGACGTGCAAAAACTTTGCAACAACAAAGCAGTCCCTGAATGCGCAAATGCAAAATGATGATGAGGTGACGGTGAATGTATAGTTTCGATCAAGTTGACGCCTGACGCTAACAATGAAAAAAATGTTATGAAAATTATGCCAAGGTAGAGTGTTAGAAAGAATTTTGAAGTAACCCCAAGTTTGAACATGCTGAAATTATGCAATGTTCTACATGATCATGTTATATTATGTTGGGAGAGATGATTATGTAGAATGTAGACAGGTGTACTGGGCACGGCACGGCGTTTTTCGTAATAAATGATAAATATGTTATATTTGTTGGGTATTGATCATTGATTGAGAGTTGGAATTGCTCAATATTAGTCATTGATTATTGTGAGCTTTGTTTGTGGGCCTCTTGTTCCTATGAAATGTTTGCTCATGTACAGAGTAACTACACTTTAAACAAATTATTGTAACAACTATGAAAATGCAATTTTTGTTTGTTTAATTGGTTCTCTTCTTGTGGTCCATCTATGACAAAAAAAAGTGCTGCTGAGTTATTTGTTCGCGAATTAAAACAGGAGAATTATTAGTATTGTTAGTTTGCAGCGTAGTATTTCATATTTAGAAGGAAGCCAAAGCTGGAAAAATTTACTATGAATTGAAATTCTCAGAGCCTTAAAAGACATTAATAGGAGTATTCTAAATCTAAAGTTTGTAACGAGTTTATGTAACAAGTATACGATTAGACTAAGAACTAACTGTGACAGCTAGTTTTGATTTTGATGAAGTTTCCTGAAGTAAATTTGTGCCATACATTTTTGAATGAATATACTTAGCCGTAAAGAAAACCGTATTTTATAAAAATAATTTGTTTCAATTTAAAAATAAGTTAAATCGAAATATATATTTGTAATTAAATTTTGTTTATAAGTGAAATTTTTATATTTACATGTTATGTAGAATTACTAAAAAGTGTTTATGTATGTATTTAAAATTTTTATAATTAAAAATGACAAACGATGAAAACATTGAAGATATGAAATCAATGATTAATTCATCCACATATAAGACTGAAAACTGAGATTACTTATTATAACACTTGTAATATAAAATTTATTATACCTGTAAGTAAGTTTCAACAATAATACACATTGACCGTAAACATGGCTGCCGGATTTTTTGAGGATATGGCGTGCTTTGATGCAGTGCCAGTCTTACCAGCGGTAGCCACCATTGTTCCCATATCCGTTAGAACAGTGTCCAGTTCCAATGTGCTTGAAACGAGGAATCCACTAATGACATCTTCCAGCGTTGTTGAACTAAAGAAGGCTATAGCAAAAAAGTGCTATAGCATGGATGATATATTCGATGCTGTTGTCAGGAAGGAAAATGCTGATCGTGTGGTAAGCCTTTTTCAGAGGAAATATTTTGTATATTTGT
>JAQIXW010003011.1:0-14005 GCA_034700685.1 Willowsia buskii | reverse complement strand
GTTGTCCATTATACAAAGTGTCTAGTTGTCCTCGGTGGAGTTGTCTAGTTGTCCACTATGTAAAGTGTCTAGTTGTCCATTATACAAAGTGTCTAGTTGTCCTCGGTGGAGTTGTCTAGTTGTCCACTATTTAAAGTGTCTACTTGTCCATTATACAAAGTGTCTAGTTGTCCTCGGTGGAGTTGTCTAGTTGTCCTCCATAGAGTTGTCTTGTGTCTAGTATGCAAAGTGTCTTGTGTCCGCCGTGGAGTTTCTACCTAAGGAGGGACAGTCCTTCTGCAAAAATCCGATAACTGATGACTTTGTTGGAAACCTAAATTCCACAAATTATTATTTAAAATAGAATTTTCACTTTTTAACTGGAATATCGGATACAACTTATTAGCAAGGGAAAGATGACAACTTACATGATAGCACCAGATGAAGTCTTGTTGTCAGATAAGCAAACAGGTGTGTTCACAACGACGACACAATAAGCAGGTATGATCTGCCCCTCGTTGAATAAACTAGGATCCCTGCAATCCACGATAAGCATCTTCCGGCCCTGCATTTCCAAAAGAAGATTTTTGAGAATGGTTGGTGGCATCATCCTCAGTTTGATTTCAGTAGGTTCCTTCCCAGCAACGCCAATACCTGGAGGCATTGAAGACAATAGTCCCGCTGCCGTTGAAGTGGAGGCAACAGCTACTGCTGAGGTGGATGCTCCTTCGTTAACGCCATTAATCGACAAGCTCCTCTGCTCCTCCATTCTTCGCCTTTTTCTCGTACTTTCCATTCGCTTACTCCTCATGGATGCTCCGTCTAAAAATGAACAATTAAATAAAACCAATAATATCGAACTAAAAATTATATCACAATTAAAAACACCGGTCAACTAATTATTCTGAATACTGCACGATATTCATGATTTACAAGTTTAACTCGAAGCTTTAATTTCTAACGACCAGCCACCAACCTTGTTCGTTTTTTTTCCTTTTCGGTTGCTGAAATTAAAATTGTAATCAGCAGATGAGGATGAAGACTGAAACTTTCTTCTTTGCAGACGAAATGAATGAGCCGAGTCCAATGACTATATGAAAGTCATCATGTCAATAAAAAGCGTGCAGTCCTCTTTTGCTTCTGAACGGACTTAACCTTCTACAAATGCCAAAGAAATGAGAGTGATGAAAGAAAATTAAGAACCTTAAAGGTATCTGCATATTATGCATTTCTTTATTACAATTTAATCGGTTATTTTGGAATCTCCAGGATCGACCCATTTTAATTGATATTTTGCACACGTACATACAAATATGAAATTAGCTAGCTCACTTTCAGAAGAGTTGACTTTTTCTTTCTTGAAATCATTTCATAGTTTGCTTTTACAAATATTAAAATATTTTTACGATTACGTGATTTAATTAAGAATTAAGATATTTTCCAAAATTACAATAGCTGTCGGAAGCATAAGAATTATTTTAATAAGGCAGCACAATTAGGTCTAGAGTAACTTATCATAATAGGCATTCAATGTTTGACCTGTCTAAATAATGAGTAACTTCAACGCCGGGGAAAGCACGATTTGCATCCAATTTTAAAAACTTATTAATTTACTTCCATTTTAAAGAGTTTTCAAAAAAACGCCGATGCAATCCGGTTCTAATATTTTAAGATGCAATTTACACTTCTTAAATGCCAAAAAACGTAAAAAATGGTAAAAATTGAATTTCTCAAAAACAATTTGAGATGAAAACTTGAGATTTTGCAGACATGTATATCTCACTAAAACACGCCTTTTGTACTAATTTTCAAAATTTTACCTAAAATCATTTCGCTATAAAAAATAAAATTCTCAAAATTTTGCATTTGCCTCGGAATTATTGTAAATTTTTGTAACACTTTTCGACCAATTTTAAAAAACTACGAAATATACCGCGTAGTATTTTGCTTGGTCTATACGATGCATTAAGTTTTATTTCAATACGTTGTGATTGTTTGAAATATTTAACTTCTTAGGAGTGCATAACTAAATGAAACGTAAAAAGGCCGTGACGACAAATAGAATGAAGACATTTTTTAATTGAAATTTCTTACAAAAATTAAGTTTTGCAACCCTCAATGTCACTAACATACGTTTATATGATTATATAAATCTATTAGAACAAAAACTCGGGATTTTTGGTTACCAAGCAAATTTTCGATTTATGAATTTTAGGGCTACTATGAATCAATTAAGTTTTTATATCTTGAGTACTTGTAAACTAAAATTTGCAATCAGCACACCAAAATAAAGTTTAGAAAGCGCGCTACAAAACGTGCATAGAAATATATGTATAGATGTGCGTTGCTACTCACAATCGGATATAACTTTTAAAATGAAATTTTGGGAAATTTTGAACTACTGCTAAATCCATGTAATAACATAGTATATTCAATCAAAATAGCTCGTCTTAAAGAATTTTTAATGTGCTTTCTAATGTGCATAAGCTTGTTTGTTTACGTTTTGTCTATGATGAAATATGATTTTTCAAATAAAATGCACAAATTTCAAAATCCAATTTCCAATATAAAACGGGCTAGCGCACACAAATCACAACGTATTGAAATAAAACTTAATGCATCGTATAGACCAAGCAAAATACTACGCGGTATATCTCGTAGTTTTTTAAAATTGGTCGAAAAGTGTTACAAAAATTTACAATAATTCCGAGGCAAATGCAAAATTTTGAGAATTTTATTTTTTATAGCGAAATGATTTTAGGTAAAATTTTGAAAATTAGTACAAAAGGCGTGTTTTAGTGAGATATACATGTCTGCAAAATCTCAAGTTTTCATCTCAAATTGTTTTTGAGAAATTCAATTTTTACCATTTTTTACGTTTTTTGGCATTTAAGAAGTGTAAATTGCATCTTAAAATATTAGAACCGGATTGCATCGGCGTTTTTTTGAAAACTCTTTAAAATGGAAGTAAATTAATAAGTTTTTAAAATTGGATGCAAATCGTGCTTTCCCCGGCGTTGAAGTTACTCAATTGTAGATAACCAACAAATTAAACGTCAATAAGCATTGAACTATCTGCACACATAAAATAGTCAACCAAACAGTTGCACCGATTTTACATTTTGGTATCTACACATCCTGACAGTTAAGCAATCAGCCCATTTAACCCACATTAACTTATTGTTAGTTTTCACAAGCATTATGTCAAATTCAAGTTGATTAAATATTTGGTAAGTACAAATTAGATTTTTAAACAAATCATTACGCTAAAGGAAATTACTATTACTACACTACTTTGTTTTTACGAAAAAAGAAAACAATTTTCAACACATTATCCTAACGTTTTAAATTCATTAACTGGAATGGTTGAATATTCGTAATTTTTCTAAACGCAAAGAAAATCTGGGTCGCAGTGTTTCAGATTAAACAAATGTCCCTCCAGTACAACGATAACTGACTTCTTTGCAGATCTGTAACTGTTAAACTTTCTGCACACTCCTGGAGGCAACCTCTTCTGCCGGTCCAAGCCCTGTCGAGCGAAAAGTAGCTTTTCCATATCCACCTACACCATTCAAAAACGGAATGAAATCCATTTAGACATTTCACACAAAATAAAATCATATGCCTAAATAGAATTAAATCTAATTAAGGAAATCCTCACAATTTTTTTGTTCATTTCCACCAGTTCATAATCAAGATAATCAATCTGCTCCTTTGTGACGCCAAGTTCGTCTTCCAGTTTCACCAGCTCGCCTCCATTCCTCTTCTTGACACAATTGGCGACATGATTTTGTACCTCCTTCAGTTCCAGCATATCCCCACAGACGCACTTCACCTTCAAAAAACTTCTGAGATGGTTTTCCAGCGCTCTATTTCGAACCTTAACCGTGTAAGGTGCCCGACACACTGGACAATTTGTTAAGGTTCTGCAGCAGTTGGAACAAACGCTGTGACCATTGCGACACTGTGAGATTTCCCCTTGAAAGACTTCCAAACAGACTGGACACTTGATATCCTCCGAAATAAACGTGCTCAGGTGCTTTCTCAGCTTATCTTCTTCCCCCCGAACTCCCGTTCTAGTATCGGCCGAACGATTTCCAAGGCTACAAGATTCCTGCTCGGATGTAAAACCTGCCTTAGGATGTCAATGACCTCGTCAAGATTCCTGAGGTATCCCAGAAATCGATGGATATCCATATTTTCAATGTTTCGAGAGCCTGCAGGAATGATATCCGATTGGGTCACTGTTGGATTCGACGGTGAAGCATCTTCATCGTCAGCGACAAGGTTCGGAAATTCGTTCGAAAATCGCTGGAGTCCTCCCTGAAGAACGTGGATGGTTGTGTTCGTATTCTCATTCCACTAATACATAACAATTAACAAAATTAATGAAAGGAATTAATGAAAAGAAAGAAAAAATAGGTATCATCGGCATTAGAACCTTCACAAGTGCATCAAAAATGAGGCAGACTGGTTTTGAGCAATCCTCCGCTGTGGACAACTCATCCAAGACGACAACGTTGGTATAGTGACCTGGAGATTGGAGGTGGTACAGGAAAGAAGGGCAGAACTTTTGCAGAAATCCGATGACAGACGCTTTCGTTGGAAACCTAAAAAAATTAAACCAGATAAAAATATGCACAATTGATTGATAATTAATAACAATAAAGTCAGAAAGTCAGAACGCACATAGAAAAAACTATCAATCATAACTTACTTGACATCAGATGGAGCCTGCGTCACGGGTGCACTGACAAAATGACAATTAGTCGCCTTGATTTGTCTCTTTTGAAAGAGACCAGAGTCTTTGCATTCCACGACCTGAACCGTCCTCGTTCTATTCTGAAGAAGGGTTCTAAAAGCACCTGGCTCGATCACAAATTCCTTTAATTTTCGTTCCCAATATACACTCCTAGCCGAACGGAAGCCTGCAAACCTTAAAGACGGTTCCGCTACCGTTGAAGTGGAGACAACAGCTGCTGCAGAAGCGGATGCTCCGGCTCCGTTAACGCCAATAATCGGTTGACTCCTCTCCCCCATCGTGCGTCGCCTTTTTCTATTCTCCATCTGCTCACTAACCTCAGATCTTCTGAAATGATGAATTAAAAGAAGTAATTAAGAACTGCGATTGTCACAATTAAAATCACCAGACAACTAATTAAAAGAAACGATCCTACACAAATTACATAATTTGCAAGTCGCAAGTTTTACTCCAACATTTACCAATGAATCTCAATTCAATTGTTATGCTGAGTTCTAAACAAACTTAATAGTTTACAGATATTATTAAAATACAAATTATGAGTTTCCTCAAACTACGAGTTTCAGAAGAAGACACTCATTTCTCATTTTGTTAAACTTGATGATGACGACTGACGACACGATTCAGGATTGAACTTGTCTGCTTGTCTTTGTTTTGTGTTGTGAGCAGCATCTAGTCTTGATATGTTTGGTGGTCGGTTTGGTTTGGCTGCAGACAGAGCTGAGCACCAGTGCAGTGAGCACAGGAAAGGAAACGAAGCACAGATGCTGCACCAGGCGTCCTTCTCTTCCAACTGGGAACAAAACTATTAAATATCTCAAAGTAGTTTAATTTTTTAATATAATTAAGTAATTTATGCAAGTTTCTTTCCGGAAGTGTATTTATGTGCAGTATGGAAAATATTAATCGACATGCAAACAATTAATACTAATTACTCCGAAAATTTAATTACCTCACTAACGAATCTCGAAATCGCTGATTGCTGTGGAGAATGATAACAATTATTATTCAATTATTCAACCAACATTCGAATATGAGCGATGAAACATTTATGTGCTACATAACACGTCAACATTCATTAAACTTTTCCAACCGTTTTCAAATGTAAATATTTAAGTGAACCATGCCATTCATAAAATGAATTGGCATAAATACATTATACTTTATGCTGTGAATGAACGAATTGTTTTTATTAATGTAAATCCAATGTTGATATTTTGTTAGCTTTAAGCTTAAGTGAAAAACGAGACAAATAGTGATAACAAAAATTAGTAATTTACACAAGTTTTCCACTCGCTCATGCATAATTATTTTGAATATTTATACGGGACTATTCTGGATAGTTGATTCAATCCAATCGTAATGAAAAGCTGTGGACTCATATATAGGTGGGAACTTCCCTCGACAAGCTGCAAATTAAAATAAATAAATATTTATACTAATTAAAGCTAAAAAGGTATTAAGTATTTAAAGAAATTATTCCCAGTTTAAAACCACAAATAATGCCAAAAAACCCTTACGCTCAAGTCCCCGAGTATAAATTCCTGCAAGATAGTGCTTCCCTTCGTAAACATCCCGAGCCACCGCAGGATTACCTCTGTCGGAAAAACAAGGCCCTTCAAATACCGGCTCATAGCCGCCCCCTTCAACTTCCTTTTTATAAGTTGTGCAAAACTGTGCTCTCTGCAGATCCCCAAAATCCGTATTCTGATAATCCTTATAGCAATTCTCCCAACTGTAAACATCGAATTCCCCAACCTGCAGATATTTGCTATACCCCGATTCTCCCCAACCGGAAACAGTAACTTTGGCAATTGGATAAGAATTCTTTTCAAATGGCATTCTTATCGGTTTGATAAATTCATTTTCATTAAATCTCCGTGTTAAGAAGATAACCGCGATATTGTTCCGGACAACGCTATAACTGCTGTAGAAATCAGGATGGATATATTTACTATGCACTGGTACGACTTCTTCTGCTCCAAACGGATCAAACGGGTCGTTGCGAGTGAGCCTGCCCATTCTAATTTGTAAACTTATCCAGTCCGGTATAAACTTTAGGCAAGTTGCCGCAGTTAAGACAAATTCTTTACCGTTATGATCAACTAAAACTGCGTTACACACTTGATAACCTGGGTCGTTGTGGTTGTTCCAGATTTGAGTGTGATAAGGAGTTTCGCCTGGTTTTGCTGTGTGACCACCGGCGACACGGGATTGGAACTCGAGAGATTCATCATCTTGAGGGGAACGCTTACTACTGCTTTCACAGTGGACAATTTGAAATAGGTAATGAAACAAAATTGTGTACTTGAGATAATACATTCTTGTAAATTGTATCCTCTGGGTTTGTAGATCAAATACAGAATTAAAACATTTTTTGCTTCGTTTCATAAAAGTTTTCGTGTATTTGCTGCATTGAGATATTTTATATAACATTGCGGTATTGCAAAATAGGTTGATGGCCCACTTAAATTTTATTTGTTTGAAGATGAAAACATCTTTTCAATACAAATCGTGTAACACAATGGATTCTTGAAAACAATAGTATCATAAGTTTAATCAACTTTGTGTATTTTATTCATTTTTAAATTGTACCTTGAAAACAATTATTCATAGCATTTGAAAAAATTCTATTTCAAAACCTCTTTTCAAAGTAAAACTAGAAGAATCGTAAATTTCCAATATCAGCAAACTGAGACAGGCAGATAGTTTGATTCCTAAATCTCCGATAAAGCGTCAACTTAACATGCAGGTAACAGTAGCAGAGTAAGTTGATCAAAACTTCAGCAAGCCAAACTATAAAGGACAATATGCTCCCAATGTATAAAACCTTAAATATTATAATATACCCCGAAAGTCCCACTCTTGCTGGATCACTTGGTAATTTCGAGAGTTCATTCTTACTTCCTTCCCATCCATCTTGCTTTCTTACTACAGCTAAGCGTACTCTTGTCAAATATCTTAGAACGAATTTGTTCCACCAATCAACAATTCCAGAACTCTCCAAATTTCTCCATCTACTCGTAACAAGACTAGAGAACCAACCGTAAACCTCTACTCCTAATCTATTTTCTATCAGTATATCTTCACTAATAGACACTTGAGTAAGTCCATGGCGACGGAGAATATTTTCATACTTCCGTACTTCGGTTTCCAACGTTACAACGGCAATATTTTCACACTTTCTTAGAACCTCGTTAAAATGCATAATTTGTAATTTGTTTACATTTGCTGTAAAACTTGTATATGAGTCATATAAATGCCCTAGTGATTGTTCAACGTGCTTTAGTGTAATTTTGCTCAATCTGGAATATTTCAAAAGTTTGGACATTGTATTTGGTAAGGTGCGTTTATAAAAGTTCCTATATATTTGGGCCTGCACTACTAATTCTGAATACACAACAACCAAAGAAGTGGACAGTTTAAATGTGACAGTTTGCTTTGATTTGAATCTAATGGGGCTAGACAAGTTTAGTGACTTGACTGCTTTCATCATTCCAATATTTGATCCCACTAATGAGAATATTGAATAATTGGATGATATAAGTTGGTCTAAATATTTGAAAGGGCGAAACTGCGTTGGTGCTACGAGATCGTAAACTTTATCATTCTTATAAGCATTGCTTATAACCAGCATAGAAAGCATTGCGGAGCCTATAACAATTCTGATGTGAACGTGTTTCATTACTCTTGAACTAATAGTGATTGATTGCTCAAGCAACAATTTAACGGAGTCTTGAAAAACATTTTGATAAATTCTCAAAATTGAATGATTACCTTTGTTGTCAAAATAAAGAAAAACTGACGAAACAGAAGGAAGCAGCAAAAATACTGTTAGAAAAATCCCAACCCATACATCATATTTAAAATTTTCTAAAAATATTTCATACGACACTTTAGATGGTCTGTTATCACCGCAACTTATAAACCGAAGTTGGTTTCGAGGATTTGGCAGTGTGTAAAACGAAGTGCTATAATCGTATCCGGGAACACTGGTTAACTTAATATATGGTAATGTATTATGGGTATTCTGTTGAAAAATTCTTGCATTTGGCTCGACAACGTACTTAAGTACACGAACTATCATAAATGTTAACAAGTCTTCTATAGATGACTGTCTTACGAAATTTCGAAAATATTTGGTATTTTTATCTTCAATCTCAAATTCAGCAAAGTTAAAATTTCCGGTTGTTAGAGGAATAACGATATTCATACTTGTGATATTATCCATACGTTTGAAAATGTTAATTAAATATTCTAAAAAGTTCTGATGAGCTACTTGATTTATGTTCGATATATCAAAGCTGAGGCTGATATTGCAGGCTGTACAGGGTGGCAAAACAAGTAGACGTGTAAGATTACTATTTCGATGTCCACTTAAAACAACAAGTACCCCACTATTATATATACTGGATACTCTACTCATCAAATTTCGGTATTCTTTGAGCCATGTCCACGGCTGCTTTCTCTCCATGATCAAATATTTCAGAATAAACGGATAAGTTCCAGTCGGAACCTTTGTGCTAGATTTTGGGTAGGACCATGCATTTAAAACCAGGTAAGGATCAATCACGTTTTGAATTTCGTCCCTGTTTGAAAATTGCGTTATCTCAGGTGGAAACAGATAAACATGCTGTTCGTAATTCCAGGGGCGACTACGTGATGCAAACTCGGTGTATGGAATTTGGGCACGAAATAGATTTTTATCATTGTAAACATTTGAGATACTAAAATTATGAAATATTTCACTAAAACTCCAGTTGGGATTTTCTATTTTTGACACCATTTGTATGGGTATGTTTACAATTTCGTGGAACCGCTTGCTGGTGCCTTTAAATCCAACAGTAAAGTTAACAGGAAAGTATTTTCTTAGAATTATTGGCAACTTGGTGGGAATAATATTTACTGAGGTAAATGTTGTAACAATTAGTATGCATAAAGCACAGGCAGAAGCAGGAATTGAATTACTAATGTCGATTTGAGATGTTGTGCTGTTATTTTGTAAGAGTGCTTTACTTTGGTGATCCAGAGTTGTTACATTATAAATTGTCCAAGTTAACATCTTGGAAATTTTATGTTTAAGTCTTTTAGCACTAGAAAGTTTACTAGTGGCGTTTTTGACAAAACCAGAAACCCGAATGATTTTGTAAGTTTAAATATGTAATTTTAGAGTTGTGATAGGAAATACTTGGAACAGTTTATGTTTATGCTTAACCATACCATGATTATGAGCTGAAATAATTACGTATTCGTCACGAATATCAATAATAATAGTCTAAATAGACATGCTTGTCAAGCAGGTAGTCTTAATGGCGTCCTGCAAAATAAAATAAATTTTTTCTAACCTTTAGAAGATGTGTAGGAAATTGCGGTATATATTATGAACTCATGAGCCAAAAAACTTCTATACAATTTTCTTGAATCATTACAGAATAAATGCCACAATTATACGTGCTGACTACTTTTAACTTGAATTTAGACATTGCGCTCAAAGCAATTAACTGAATCCAAAGTTTTTATTTATTCTAAAACAGGAAGCTTACTTTTACTTCAACCAAATACACTTAGCCAAGTTTTGAAACTGGTTATCAGACTACAATCTTTTCATTTGCCTAAATGTTTTTCTGTTGTGTTCAATTATTTGATTTCTTTTGTAAAACAGTAAACAGGAAATATTTTACAGAGAAAAAATTTTGTGAGTTCTAAAAGGTTAACTTACTTAATGTTAATTTGACAGATATAGTATTCGTATGCGTTTCAAAATATATATTTTTACAAAGTTGGAAAACAATTTTTTATAGCTGTTTTAGCAGCCTAAACAGGAAATTACACTTCAGCTTACATTAAAATATATATCTACCAGAATTTTGCAATAACATTTCACACTTTTCTGTTTCACTCGCCAAAACATAAATTATGACAGATTTTCAATTGCGTATAAAAACGAAAGCAAGATTAATAATTAAAGTCTAGGTTCAATTACAAATCAGAGGAAATCATTAAAAACAAAGTTTTCTCGAGTGAGCTGATAATTGACTTCTTGACAGACCTGTAGCCGCACAAGTTCTTCCACAACCTTGGAGTCACTTCCTGATCGTTGTTCAGTCTTGAGTACCACAGCTTTTCAGTGTCCAGCTGTAACAAAATAAAAACAGAAGTCGCTTAATTAAGTTTACCACTAACTACTTGCCGTGTGCAGAAATAATTATAAACTGAGTTATCATTTCTTACAATGACTTTGCTTATCTTCCCAAGGTTCTCAGTCATCTCATCAATGTCTCCTTTGGTGACGCCCACATCATTTTCAACCTTGTCGACTTCGTTGTCCGCGCTTTTCTTCGCACAAACCTGCACATGGTCCTCCACCTCCTTCAGTTCCAACTTGACACCACAGACGCACTCCACCTTCCACGAATTCTCGAGCAAGTGCTCAAGCGCCCGGTTTCGAACCTTCTCCAGATAAGGTACCCTGCACTCTGGACAATTTGCTAAGGTATCGCAGCATCTGGAGCAAATGCTGTGTCCATTTTTACACTGAAGGATCTCCCCACGAAAGACTTCAAAGCAGACTGGACACTTGCCGACGTCCGGAACAGAGGTATCCAGGTTCGCGGTGAGCTTATCTTCCTCGTCTGTCAGTTCGCCTAACAGCACCAGCCTCAAAGACTCCAAAGCGACAAGCTTAGCTTTCAGGGTTATCAACTTCCGCAAGATGGAAATCATCTCGTCGAGATCCTTCAAGTAGCAGAAAAATTGCTCGGCTGTCTCCATTTCCAGGTTTGGGGAATCTTCATAGTCAAGAAGGATGTCGGCGATGGATGGAGTCCGGTCAAGGTGGAGGTCAGCAGAGTCGGTTTCATTCGAGGTCACAACCAAGTTCGGAAACTCTTTAGCAAATCGATCCAATCCTCCGTCGAGCACGCGAATGGTGGTCCTGGTTTTCTCGTTCCACTATTTAAGATTTCCAAAGATATTTTTTAATTACTGACAACCAAACTGATTAGTAATTCCATGAATCATTTTTATTCTTTTTAATTACCTTGATGACAGCATCCAAAATTAAATGCACTGTTTTCGAACACTGAGCAGCCGTTGAATTGTCATCCAAGATCACAATTTGAAAGTAGTGACCGGGAGGACGGAGGTGCACAAGGAGCTCGGGGCAGTACTCCACCAGATTTTCGATAACAGCCATCTTGGATCCAAATCTAAAAAATTAAAAATAAGACAACAAATAATAATGTTATAAAAGTCTACTAGTATTAATGATAGTGACATTTCCAAAATTGACAATATTATGACAAATAGTCAATAATTAAAAAACACTTACGTGATGACATCAGACGAAGCTTCCAACTTGAGGATGCGGATGGGAGCATTGACACAGGCAGCCGACTTGATTTTCTTCTTTTGGAAGCGATCCGAATCCCGACAATCGACAATCAGAAACTTTGGTGCTTCCCTGCCATGATCGACCTCAAGGTTAAGGTATACATTAAGAGCTGCTGGCAGCACGACAGCTTCATTTTTCAGTTTTCTAATTGTTCCAGTAACTGCTGAGGTTGATGGAGTGGAGGCACCTGAGGATGAAGTGGAGGCGACTGCTGGTGTTGAAGATGATGATCCATCCTTCTCAATCCTTCGTCTCTTCGGGTCACTTCCTGTTTGCTCGCTCATCTTGACCGTCAACCGTTGCTAATTTTAATCCTTTTTTCTTGTATTCTTCAGATCTTGATGAAAACTGACAAGTGATGAAAATGACTGACTTGCTGTGAATTTCAATTAAATGTTCGGAAACTCTTTTGAAGATAGTGGTGGAAACTGAAACTATCAATGATTGGTTATCAATTAATTTTTCCTCTTGGAACTCCTTACTCCCGAGCCCTGAAACTAACTAACTAACAACCAATCCCACAACCTGACTCAATCGTAAGATTAGTAAAGCCGTATGAATGAGAAGAGATGAAAGAGCAAAAGACGACGAGAAATAAACAAAAGAAACAGAGTTGAAATTTTGCCGCCAAGAGAAAATTGAAAACCTTATGCTCTATGCTCTCGTTACTGTGCGCTTTTACTTTCCGTTTCTCGACTCCACTTGAAATAAAATGCTTCAACGCATACTATAATTTAAGCATGGTCAGAAGTCAGAACTAGAACAAATGGTTATCTTGGTAGCACCCAGTTTTCCTTAAAGCTCTCAAAGTTTTGCAATTTTCAATTAATTAATCAATGCAACAATTAATTATTATTCTATATATATTTAAATACAAAGTAGCTCTAATATTCTGTTGACAACAACAAATTGTGGTGTTCCTCTGGAAAATACTTTTAAGCTGACAATAGTACATCACTTTAAAATATCTAATTACCAAAAAAATGCTACAAATGAGTTTTGAACTTACTTATTTTCATATTGAGTGGGAAGTAGTGGATGATGTTCTATTATCCGAACACAGATTTAGTTCGGGAATACTTAACTTGTCCATCGCAAACTCTCTTCTATTTGGAACAAATATTCGAAATTTGTTGATATCTTCTTTCGAATATGATGTATCCAAGGGCCAGTTGATTTCTTGAGCAACGGCGTAAGCAGCTGCGTAAAGGAACAGTTGGTTGCCAATTCCACCAACGGGCTCCACAATCACTCCAGGCGGTGAGATCTCCGTGGTTGGCTCATTTTCGCTACGAATTATGTTGAAAACGTAGGTACCAACCACTAATACGAAGATATAGGGACCATCATTGAGTTTGGACACTGACGACGTTATGCTTATCGTCCATTGATAAATTGTATAAAAATGTGTTCCTAATTGCACAGCTGAAAAGGTTAACAATGATTAATTGTTTGTGCTGCAGTACTTACTTGAGGAAATTTAGTTAAGTGTAGATGCTCCCAGAGCAAGTTTTTAAAGTTAACTTGGCTTCTTTGCTTGAGATACCACTTTCTCAAACATAAATGAGCTGGGCTATTAGAAACTACAGAGTTTTCTTTTCTGAAATTTTTACAAAGCCAAAGTAATTCTGATGCGTGTTTTTATTTTATTACTAAATATTAGTCTCCCTTTTATTAATCAGTTTTATTGAAATCTGTATGTTTTCCAATCAGCAACGAGTTTTTGATTCATTATAAAGTGCCATACTATTAAAGATTTGTATCTGATGGCAATATTTTTTGTCTCCGATTTCACTGAAAATTTGCACAAATATAGTTTTTGATGCGTAGATTACGAATCTCAAATCAGCTGAGGTGTTTGGTGATTCAAG
>JAQIXW010003010.1:0-14012 GCA_034700685.1 Willowsia buskii | reverse complement strand
TGAATACTGAAGTCCAAAATGCACTTGTCAAGCAGGTTCGTATTAAAATTCAGGGCATGAGTATAAAATTTGAGGATTTCTTGAAAAACTATGAAAATGCTGGAACATCAAACAAAATATTATCGAATTTGTATGGAACAGAGCTGAATGAAATACTAAAGACCAAGAGAATATTAGTTTCCACGCTTGATAGAAGCATCAAACCACCCACATCTAGGCAAACATATATTTCAAGAAAAGTGTACAGTCGTGGAAATGTAGGTGCAGAGTTTTTTGAGAAAAGCCTCCAAGTATCTGGGAATAAGTTTATTATCATACATTCAGGAGTGGCGAAAGTTCCATCTAGTCAGATTATCAAATACATGGATGCTAACTCTTTAAATGACTTTTGGAATATCAATATTAACTAATCAAATTCAAATATATTCTATGTAGAAGAACCGGTGCAAAATGTCTCAAAGGCTTCCATCACTTTTAAATGTTGTGTTAGGAAGCATGTTAGTGTACATGTTTTTGAATATTTAGAAGATGAAACCTTTGAATGGGTATACACAACGCATGGATCATTTTCTAATATTTCGTATTCACTTTACAAGGCTGCAAAACAGAAGGCTACCAACCAAGAAAATCTATTAAATGAAATCTTAAAATGTAAGACGCCAGGGAATATCATTTTTATAAGTGATGAGCCCGGAATGGGGAAAACTGAACTTTTGATGAATTTCGCTCAGAGAGTAAAGGATAGAAGAAATAAATGTGTTTTGCTATTTGAGATGCGAGAAATTGTGGAAAATGTTGGGGAAAACGTTTCTAAAAATCAGATTATCAATACGATCACTGATCTATCAAATTTGGATAGCTTTTCTACAGACATTTTGAAACAATTGTTGAGCTCGAATGGATTCGGTATTGAGTTTCATGTGATGATTGATGGGTTGGACGAAATTCAAAGTAAATATAAAAAATTGGCATATGATTTTCTTAAAATATTCCAAAGAGAAATTCCATGGATCCGAGTTTGGGTCACTGGTAGAGACTATTTGTTAGAAGAAGTAAGAAAGCAGTTGGGAGTTTTGGGCTACAAGTTTCTTCCATTCACACAAGCCGAGCAAATAAGTTATCTTAGAAAATTTTGGAGAGAAAGTTTGATTAATTCTAGTAAAGGTAGTGATCCTCCAAGTAATAGAAGGCTGGACAAATTTGCTAAAGCTCTGCTTAGAAAGTCCATTTTTGAAAAGCAAACAGACATAGCAGGAATTCCCCTTCATTGCAGAATGATAGCAGAAATATTTGAGGAGAAAGTGCTGACCGGAGATTTCTCATTAGAAAACACATCAGCATTTGAGTTACATAACATGTATGATGAAATGTTAAAGAAAAAGTTTAGAATTTACTGGGCAGAGAAACAGAAACTTTCAATGACCAGTGGTCAAGATGTGGCAGAGACGCAACTCAGAAGAATTACTCGATTTCTTGTTTACCTGTCCATAAAACTGATTTTCTCCGAAGACAAAGCAAATGAACTCCGATCTTATCTAGAAATTCTACGAAGAAAGCATGATTTAGAGATGCTGGAAACTGATATTTTGAAACACGGAATTGTGCAGAATTTGAGTCCGTTAAGATTTATTCATCGGACATTTGCAGAATATATTATAGCTTTGTTTGTTACGCGGGAAGTTAAGGAATATCTAGAAGGCAATGAAAATCTTAACTCACTTGAGGGAATTATCAGAAATTTTGTTATGAACGATGTTTTGGCTACACAGCCATTCAACTATTAGAAGTCTTTTATCTTCCACCATAATAATCTAATTTGCTTCCTAAATATGACATTAAAATCAGTTCTTTCAAGCATACCAAACACATTTAAGAAACGAGGTGTCACACCTGCTTGTTATAAATTATTAAAAATTTTCGAAAACTTAGAGAGCATGGGGAATAAAAAATTCGCAAAAACTAATACCACCACTTATATTAAACTACTTGAAACATCTTTTTACGATAGACTTAAAAATATAGCGGCAATTTTAATTCTTTTGTCCGAAAATCCATTGGATCCCTTAATGTTTACATTAAATAATAATTTCTTCGAAATTGTCAAATTTATACTTGGCGAAATGAACTTTGGTTATGAACATTGGCACAAAGTGAGGGAATACGATGAAAGTGGATCTGGAATATTGCACCGAATTTTGAACTGTCGTAAAAGTTTGGAGATTTCTTCGTTTATTACTTGGGCTGTTGAGAAATATCGATCCCTTTTGGAAGAAAAAGATTCGAAAGGTCAAACGCCATTTTTAGTGGCGATTAAGTTTAGCTTGCAAATTGTTAAAGATGTTGAGAGAATTTTGATTTCAAATGAAAAAGTGCGTAATCAACTTAAACGAATGAATAGGGAAAGTCGTTATGCTTCTGCTTTTTGGACAGATGATTTGTTTTATGGGTGTGATAACTTGAGCGATGAAGAGGATGAGGATTCTTCACTGTCTTCAAGTTTTGATCCTAAATTTGATGAAGAAGATTCAGATAATTTAACTGTGCATGGCAAACCTCTATTCGAATATTATGAAGATGTCATCACGAAACTTGTTGAATTTGGAGCAGACATAAACTCAACAGATAACGATGGAAATATAGCTATTCACTTAATATTTTCTCGACAGCTTAAATACGGCGAAAATTATGATCCCGTTTGGTATATTAAATTTTCTGAGTTCTTTCTTACAAATTGTTATAACCGGGCACATCTAAACCAATTCAACCGTAATGGTAGCACTCCTCTGCTCTGTTTCTTGGACAATTACTGTTCCACTTTAAACTCGAAGAGAAAAAATATTTACTTGTTGACTTCTAAGCATGAATCCTTCTTATGTAGAATGTTTGACATGTGTGAAAAATTTGGTACTGATTTTAATGCACGGGATACCCGTAATGATGAAACTATTCTTCACAAAGCTATTCGGAGAAGTTATCCTCTGGCAATAATTAATTTAATGGTAAGTCATGGTGCTAATGTTTTGAATAGGAATAGTAGTGGACAGTGCGCCATTCATTGAGCAGTGCAATATACACATACTGAAACTATAAGACATTTGCTTGAAATATGTCCGCTTTTGTACATTGTAAGAGATAATGATGGTAAAACGATGAGAGATTATGAACTGGATTTATTCTACCCAGAAGCTGCTGTTGCTTCATTTTTTGATCAGTAGAGAGGAATAATGTAAATCATATGAAAATGTGTATTGTGTATACCCACGATCTCTGTCGATTAAGAAGATAAGACACATACTTTATGCATATTTGTAATCGGAGAAGTATATTTGCAAGATATAACATGAGATTATTCAACATAATTATTTGAAATTTTACTTAAAATTTAAACATGAGTATTGTTGGGATGCTAGGATAACTTACAAACTGTGATGTGTACCTAGTCAACTATTTAAACTTACAAGGGAAATAAGAGATCTCAAATTTGCTGATAATTCCGTTAATTAAGTTGTAGAAGATTATAAAACAAAAATGAAAACATAATTTAAAATATTTGCTAACATGTAGTGTAAACATAATAACATAAATGTATCTTTGTGTAAGACTTAAAATTTGTAAAAATCTCAAAAGAATAATTGTTTGAGGAATAAAAATACTTTTTATTAAGTATGGAATCATGAATGAATTCATTTATAACTATCCATAGCCGCACAATCAATAATTTTGTTTCTGAAAAAGACAAGATTTTCCTGAATCCAATTCAGGTATGCATAATGCATACCACTCCCTACCTTTTTATTGCTTATTATTTTAATGAAAAAGTAGGATTGAATGTGTAACTGGAAATATAAAGTGTACCTGGTCAGGTAAGAAATACTTTATGGCTTTATGGCTTTAAGGTGGGGTAAGGGTGGGAATGGTTTTGTATAAGGGGGTGGGGGTAGGAGGCTAGGTGTGGGTTTTAGTAATACCCTGTTCAAATATTAAAATTGCAAACTTTTTATTAAATTTTCTTTGGTTCGGAAGCTCGTCATTGTCTTCATATTATGTTCATAAGTTTGGAGAATGCCACTGAAGTGAACAAAGAACATTCTCCCACTGGTTTTACTGTGTAATCTGCCTTGATGCATGCAAGTCAAGCTACAGTGCAATCTGTGTATAATCCAATCCCCATGCTCTCCTCAAAGAACTCATGAAACCGAATGCGAGTATGATGTAATCACAAGCAGAACAAGTGTGAGTCTCTGAATGCTCTGAATCTAATACGTGCAACGTAGTACGATATTTTTCATCATTTTTCATCCAAACTCATCCTGTCATCTCTTTACTCGTCTATTTGTAAATTTCTGCGGTCTCCAGAATATCCATATGATATCACATACTAAAGCTGTAGAGGAGAGGCATTCAAAATTTATATAAGAACTCTCCTGGGGTTAGTTTAGATCACAAAGCTGTTCATCCAGGCTGAGCGTAACGTCGATATTATTACATATTTTTCATACATACATTTTGTCATCCAAACTGATCTTTTTTCCCATTGAAATGAAGAGAGTGAACAAATATACATAAGTCCACCACTTGCCCCAATCGTTTGGCCGGTAGAGAACAGACACAAAAAAACGACAGGATCAACAACTCACATGTGTTCTATCACATGTAAACGTAAAATCTGTATTAATGCGATTACATATATGTTTTAAGCAGACTTTAGCTTATCATAGTTAATTATTTTTTTGTTTGGCAGTGTTGCTAACAGCATTAGAAATTTGACAAACGTTTATCATTATTTGAAATTTGTGTACTAAAGTGCTTTTAACGTGAAATCCAGCTGGAAATGAGCATATTCAGAAAGAGTAGATTGGATTGATATTTGTACAATTTAAAAAAATATCGTTAATCGTTTTGGTGGCTGACATGTCATAAGTTCTACCCAAATACATTAACCTTAATTTTGTGGGTGTAGTGAAACAAAGTGATTTATTTTACCTGTGTGTATTAAAATATTACTTGAAAAGGAAAGTGTCTCTTAAAATTTTTTTTGTTCTGGACAAGTAAAAAGTTGGAGAACAACCAATAAACAAATGCTAGTACGTTTTCTGATTCCTATAAATGTTAGAATATTGTATTCAGTAAATGATTATTATGAGCTTGAAGTATGCAGAATTAATAAGATTGCTAGCATTGCATGTCTTCACAATTTTTATCTATAATTTTTTTATTGGAGCGTTGGGTGTTAGAAAATGCGAAAAACTATTCCATAACCAAAAAATATTCGTAATTTTTCATTATTTATTTGCAAACTACTATTAAAATTTTGTATTGAACAATTTCGTTATAGGAAGAGACAAAACTGTAAACGACCAATCGCTAAAGATATTGACACGCAACCGGAAGAAGGAGAAGGTAAATATAATAACAACAAATTCTAAAATTCCATTTATTTTTTCATAAACCATGTTTATACCAACTTGACTTACTTGATGTTTTTTAATATTTAGAGCCACAAGCCGAGAAGATGAGTCAGGATTCCAGCGTATCGTTCATCAGCAATAATGGGTCGCTTCAAGACGCTCCAAATATTCCATCCGCAACTGCATCAACTTCAACTGCCTTTTGCCATTCCAATCAATTGACAAGTAAAATTTGACTTTTTATGCAATAAATTTTAAAAACATTAAAACAGGTGAATAATCTATTATAATATTGATTTCAGCTACACATTGTGCACTTAACCAGGCTAGAGACGAATTTTCTTCTCTTATGAAACTCATTTGGTCTTCCCCAATTTTTTGGAGGTCTGACGACCTGTTCACCTTTTTTAAAGAAAGTCAAAATCTGATTCACGGAGGTACTGACGCTCTGGACTTCAAGAAAGAAATGGAAGGTTTTGTGATACCATGCAAATTATGGGATGGCCAGGCCAATTGGGAAAATGCAGTTACGGATGATTACAAAGTGTTGACAACTTATTACTCTTTCATTAAAAAAACCCAAACAGTCAAGGAAGAACCGTTGAAAGATGTTAAAAATAATTCGGTTGTGAGTCAACTTGATGTCATAAGAAATCGAATGACGCACTGGAAGTACATTCCAGAAGAGTCGAAGAACAAACTTCGCTGGTTCAAAACGATAGACGGAAAATGTGCTGTTGATCAGAAGTTGTATGTTGACTACAGGACTAGTAGATTTCCAAAACTTGCTCTCTTTCTATGGCTCCATTTCAAAGAATACAAGAACTCTTCAACACTGAAGAAATTCTACCCACGTGGTATGCCAGCTTTCAGTACTGAATTATTTGAAAAGATGTGCAATCTCCAGGAACAATTTGGCATTCTTTTGAAAGAGCAGTTGGACCAGGGTAAGTTGAACTGAGAACTAAATTGTGAAATAGTTTTTAATTACCTGTATCATGTTTTTAATTATTTATTTTTAGGTTTGGTGGACGAATTTTGCAATGTAAATGGACGAAATCCCATTCAATCATTGGAATTCATGACTATGAACGAGGCCCCGTTTGAGTTTATTAAAACTAGTGGTAAATTTTTAGAAATTAAGATTACAAACGTCAGTGTCATCTGTAAGTGGTATAAAGTGGACGAGGGAAACTTAAGTATTGTAGATGAAAGGGAAACCAAACTCACAAACAAAAGTCCAAATAACTTTACTGGTAGCTTCTTTTTTGCTAGCAAAATTTCAGTCATTGATGCTAATATCATAGCTGAAAATTTTACCACTTTAGAGGCAACGAGCATAATTGTTTGCACTTTTGATGAACCATCTGAGTTTTTGCGGGGACTTGATAGAAGATATATGGTCAGAGCGGTGGAAAAGAAGGAAAACATAAAGTTTTCGAGAAGGCCTGTTTGTTGGGAAGATGTGAGCGCAGAAGAAAAGCAAAAAGTGCTAGATGATGGAAAAGTGAAACTGTTTTCAGAAGTGATAAAACTTTGTGATTTATTACCAACAGATGAAACTCTTCAGAAAGAAATGCTCTCAGGTTTATGTGGTAGCGAGCTTAATCATTTGTTAAGAGATAAATGTTTACTGTTTTTAGAACGTATTGCGATTCCAAGCAAGTCAGATATCTATATTAAGAGGGAACTTAAAAGACAAATTTGTGTTCCAACTAGCACTGTTGTCGAAATATCCACAAAAGAGATTTGTGTTGTTAGAAATATAGGTAAGGAATATTTCAGAAGTTATAATGCTACCATAAACTTTATCGAGCAACTTCCAAAAAATAATGAAGTTAGAAATGGCATATACCTAACAGAGAGCAAAGACAATATAAACTTTCCAGGGGATAAAATAATTCACTATTTTTGTCACTTATATGAAGACATGTTTGAATGGCTTGAGACCCAAGGCTCTACTTTAAACTTAGATGAAATGATACCTGACTTTGAAACAAAGCGCTTATTATTTGAAGAATCACAGTTGGCAGCTAAGCTGAGAAATAAGGATAATAAAACGCTGTTAATTTATAACAAGTCAGGTTCCGGTAAAAAGCAATTAGTTATTCGTTTAAATGAAGATTTGCTCAAAAGCATTTTAAGTGGCTTTGAAATTACTTTGTTTTTTACTATGAGGGAACTAATGGAAAAGATAATGAACGTGCTAGATAAAAAGCGAAAATTAAATATTACCATTACAGAATTAACAAAAGAATACGCCGTAAATTTGATAGTGAATACAGCATGCTCCACTGATTTTGAGAAAAACATTTTTAGAAATTTACTTCTTTCCGGAAAAAAGTATAGCTTTCATATTATTCTGAACGGGTTAGATGACGTTCCATTAGATTTACAAGTATATGCATTGGAACTGTTGAAATTGCTACATTCAGAGCTAGAATCAGTTCGAACAGTGGTCACTTTGGGGAATCATATGGTACCTGCAGTGATGGGTACATTATGCAACCATAAAGTTAGTATTTTCAAAATTGAGCCCTTCACTCAAAAAATGCAAACTGAATATTTGATTGAGTATTGGCAAAAATCCGCAAACAAATGCAGTAGCCTCAGATTAGTTGAGAGTTTTGCAAAAGAGTGTGTTCAGTCTCAAATATTTCAATCTGTTAGGGAGCTCTCAGGTACACCAACAATTTGCTGGTTTTTTGCAGAACTTTACAAGGATAGGGTTGCAGGCCTTCAAGATTCTGGAATTCAGTTACCCACAGACTTTAATCCATACTCAGAATCAATAAGTTATAAGTTGCAATTATATTTAGAAAAAGAACTTCGTTCAGAAATTGACAAAAGTAGTGAAATATATAAATCTCAGGAAGAAGAGCTTTATAGAAATCATACATATTTTGCTATTCGCCAGGTTTTTTCAAGAGGCATTGAAAAGTATTTTCAAGATAACGTTTTCTTAACCGGCGAGAGCGTAAACCGGGCGACAGATGTTGTGCAAAAGCAAGGAATCGTAGAAAATGTTTACCCATGCAATTTTATTCATATATCCATTGCCAAATATTTTGTTGCGTGGTTTGTTAGCCAAGTATTAACTGGTGAATATCGTAGTTTATCACCTGATGATGAATTGTTTTATAAATTTCTTATGGAACATGTACTTGCAATTTCCATTGAGGTAAAAAATGGTGTGGAGACCTATAAGTTTAGGTATCCCACTATAGTCAACCACTTACAATCATTTAAATTTGGTGCATCAAGTGTCTTTTCAGATGAATGTAGTGTTTCAGAAATTTTAGTTAAGCTTAAAAACAAAATTGGCCACCCATATTATTTCAATTTTCGGGAACGAGTTGAGGAGCTCTGGTATTTCTCAAAGCCAAATTATCTGTCCCTGATGCTTGCAATTGTTTCCAGGCAGTATAGTAAGCTAGCCAGCTTATTGTTAATGAAGTCTGTAAAATGCCGAACCTTATTTTGCGCTTTAATATCCTTTTTGCACGAATACGAAATTCTTAGCGATGAGGAAAATAAATACATCCAAACTATTTTATCCCATGTCTTAATAAGTTTTGAAACTGCTGAGCCAGAAAGTAAGTACGGAATTTTTCATATTGCTGTAGATAGCCTGTTATTTATTAATCCACAGTCAGAATTTCAAATTTCTAAATATTTTAGGTATTTGAGGTTTCTTAAGAACAAAGATGAGTCATTAGTTGAGCAAGAAGATGCTTATGGCCGAACTCCACTAATGCTTCTTTTGGACGTGTGTAATGTGTATAGAAGTCTTCCTGATTTTGAGGTGGATAGACGTCTTCCTGCTTTTAATACAATATATGAGTTTTTTTTACGAATGGGAAGCTAACATAAATGCCAAAGATCCTAGTTTTTATAGTGTTTCTGCATGCTAAGCGCTCCCAAATTACAACGAATACAGACAGTACTTAGTGCAATCAAGATGATTCTTGAGAAGGGATCAAGTCTAATTTGTCCATAGCAGAATTCTACATTAATTTATGGACAATAGTCATAAATACAAAGCAGTTGGATGCCAAAATAAGAAAATCGCGAGGGGTTTACACTCCATTATTTGCAGCTTTAGATGCAAATTGGGAGGACTAGGCAGATACAGATACAATTCCGTTTTTTTTTTCAAAAATAGGTGCACACTTTCAAATGTACCGACAAACAAAAGAAAAGCTTTGTGTATCTTGCTATTTATAAGAAGTGTAGTGCACAACGTATTGAGAAACTAAATAATTTTAAGGATAACATATTTAATTTTGATAATAAATGGCACAATTCTGTAATTCAATGTGCTAAAACTAATAATCGTCAAGATGTCAGAGACTTGCTAGTAATAGTAAATGTTAAGAATATGTCTAAAAATGCTAGTTGCTCATAACGAGTTAAATAGATATATTATTTTATATTTTTACATGTTGTGTAAATGATGCAAAACTAATTAAGTGTAGCCAAAAGAATAATGTTTTCCTTGTAATTCCATTTTTATAGGTGACTGTAAGTTTTTTGTACAAGTCATGTTATTTTTATGCGTTCCATCACGTAAACTTAATTGTACTATAATATTCACTTAAACAAATATATGTATTGCAAAAAATACCTGTAAGCTTTAATTTATTAAATTATGTAAATGTTAACTGTTTTGTTAGTGTACATATATTTGCATTTGTCATCCAGAATAAAACCTGTCAATTCTTAAAACAGTGTTTATAATGCCATTGAAATCTTTAATTAATTTTTACAGGAACTCACTCTAACTGCCCGTTATAGAATTTTTGGCATCCAGTTTTCAGCCTGCCAACTTCATCTTTAGTGATGAATACATCATGAATCATGAGGCACAATAACAGTTCATCTTTCTCCATCTACTTGAGCTTTCCTCCATATAAAAATACTATTTGGTTGATATGCACACTACAGAAAAATTTAAAATGTTAATTCTTCCAGGAGAAAGTTAATTTCTAATAATTTTTTTTGTGATGCAACGAATGAAAAATAGTTGCCTTTTTTATTCAAAATTTCCCCAATCCCACCAGTAACTTTATTCCCCGCTCTATCCTTATTGATCTAGACTCCTCTTCACCAAGGTCGTCAGTCAAATGTTGGCGAACGGCCCTTTCGTCTTGAAGGGTTCAGGGGATAAGTCGCAAGTAAAGTAAACATATAATGACTTAAGAGCTAGTCTTTTTGCAGGTAATTTACGCATGGATCTCAGCTTATTCTCAAGATAAGGTAGACTTCTTTTAGCCCATTAGTAATTTTAGTGTATTGAATATTTCTTTCGTTTGAACAGTTTCCGCTTCGGACTAGAGTAATATTTGAAATTGTAGCATGTTCAGTGTCCAATAAATTCTTCTTTGACCATTTTCCTTGTTCATTGAATAAATGTAAATTTCTTTTGAGCAAAAAGCCTCGAGGAAAGACATAAAATTTTGGTATGCAGATAAAGCACCGGTATGAACAAAGACTCACACACAGCATTCATGAATAAGTTTTTATGTACAAGGATGCGGCGCAAGCTTTCACATTGCCCCATGACGCTAGTCTATATTCATTTCAAAGAATAGAGAATTCATTCAACTCACAATATTATGCTACTGGCTGAGTAGACTTTTGTATGGCCAGCTTTTACATTCCAGTCTATCTCATGAGACTCATTCTTTCACGCTTCCCTTTGTTGTTTGTTTATGCCTTTTCATTAGACGCGATTTATAGCGTCAGTTCACATATTTCAGTCATACCATGCTGCATAGCATTAAAATTATAGAATATTCGACTTGTCAATCATTTAAAAGAATCTCTTTCGCGATAGAAGAGAAATAAAAAATATTTAGTAATGTTTTAGTTCAAATACTAGTTTTTTTGTGAAAAACAATCAAATATAGCTATTTCGTCATTATGATGCGTATGAAAATTAATCGATTACTTACACCTACTTTATATCTCCAAAATGGCATAGTCCCACAAATAGTTTATAGAAAAAATAAATATGTATTTTGGAATGATATGGCCTACTAAAGATGTGAGCCACCCTGATCGTGTGCAGTTTTCTCTTGTGGACGACTCAATTATTCAGCAACTTTCTCCGCGGGAAACATCCCTTCGTCTTCCTCACTTTGTGCATCCCTACTCGGCATAAGGAACTTGCTGTCTTTTTGAATGAAATGGTATTGCAGAACACGTAGTATAGAATAACATGCACTATGCTTGACTCAAATATGGTAATGGTAAAAGTAATGAGCCGGTCTGTTGGTCTAACAATTGTACAAAAAATATCATTGATTGATTACGCAATGATTTATCACATGTGCCAAATCATTTTATTTTACCCGGAGTTCCTGCAAATGAGTGCGTAATGTTTGTATCAATGTAATATTTCAGATCTAATAATCTAGATATGCTTTTATTAATGTCCACTTTACAATCCGGAATTTGGGGAACAAATTCCATGTTAGAGTGTGACCATCGCAAATTGAAGCAAATATGACTAGACTACAAACTATATATGCTGCCCTACCATTTGTTTCTATGAAGAACAGGTAGGTATTTTTCTTTGTCACAAAAAACCACCTATTCCTGTTTGGTATCTAGTTTGTTTGTGATGTTCCGATTTGGCTTTTAAGAGAATTTGCGTCACTTTCACTTCAAATTTCCACGTGAAAGCAACAACAACATGTATTTAGGTATTTGCTTCAATATTTAAAAAGTTGATTGATAACCTGGAAATATGCAGCGCAAACGTAGATTCTTTACGTAGAACGCGTATCATTGGCAGAGATTCAAATCTCGCGTCACCCCATCCAATTTTCGAGGATCACTTACTCTTGGAAGTGTGAAGAAGAAAACTGAAAGTCTTATGCTGAATGAAATGAACTTTGGTCAACAAAGCGGCACGTCTCAGAGCAGTGGCATATCTTGTGTTGGTGACCAGAGAGAAGGATCTTTGGGAGAAAGTGGACGTGAAGACGGTGAAAGTTCATTTGCATCTCCATCAGTAGCAATTGATATTGAATCCTATGAAAGCGCCTACTCCGAAGAAATACGACCTGCAAGTGGGAGTGGTCAACCCATCAGAAGAAGTAGCTCGCGACGATCTGCAACTTCTTTGAAAACATCAGCCCGTGCGAGACAGGGAGAACCTGCACATGTGGCGATGAATATGGAATCTGGGAGGGGGAAGATCAGCAAAAACTGGAGCCTACCTACATTTAAACAAATGCGAACATCTCCTACTTATAATGCTTGAGTCCACTAAGACTTCTAGAGTATTCTGGTGGGATTTGGGGACTCACGTTTCCTTGGTTTCATCCAACTGGTAAGATTTATTTTTAAAGTGAAAGTAATTTCAGTTAGCTATTGTTTAAAATCATAAACTCAAGATGGCTTCATATGAAAGGCATATTTGTCTTAATTATGTAATTTTAAAATGTTGAACGACTTTTACAAAAAACTGTATCCTTTCACCCACAAAGACTCAATGTCAAAAACTCAATAGAGCGATATAAAATTCATCATAGAATATTTTGCATTTGCTTGAAAATGAATCAATATTGAGATGCCTGTAGTTCCTTGAAAAAAACTCAGAGAGAGAAATTTACATTTCAGCGCATTAGGTTTTCAGCATTTGCTCAGCTCAGAGAAATCATTATTCTACTACTACGCTAATTTAACTGAAAACTTAATTGACTTTCAAATATTTTAAGAGTGAAAATCTAAAATAGTTATGGCTCCACAAAATTCATTTGTCCTGACACAGACAAAACTCAAAATGACTTTTGGGAGTCACGATACAATAACTAGACAGACTTTTTGCATTTTCAAATATTTACAAGCTATTTTCTGAACTTGATAGTTTGCACTAACCTGAGGAAACAAGCTAAAAGTTACGACACGATCCATAGCTCCAGCAAACTCAATCATTTTCTCTATCTATTGTATCTAAATGATCTAATGTATATCTGCCTCCTAAAGTATTTTGGTAGAGGAAACGAAAAGCGAAATAAAATTTTAATTAAAAATTACGTGCCCGTAAGACCCTTTGAGGGAATTTGCGTAACTTTCTCGAGAAAAACTATAAATTTCTAAATTATAGAATGAGACCTGTCGCAAATGGATAAGACGACATGCAGCAAATAGCAACGATGCCAAATTTGTTGTTAGAGGATTTCTAATTATGGATGAACTCAAGGAAGAACCATTGGGGCTTGGAAAAGGAATGTTTATGATCTTAGAAGGTTTTTTTTCGGGTAAGTTAAACCCGTTTGAAAATATAATTATCTTATTAAATACAACGCTCAAAACTCTGCTATGAAATATTTGCTGTTGATATGATTATAAAAAGACTAATGACAAAAATTATTGGCATTTTTGACTGTTTAGTTTCTTAGTACGGTGGGCTATGTGTTTGTTCTAACTTTGTTCTAACAAGGAACACTATTTGGCTGACACGCAAATCTTCACAAGTGACCACTCAAAATATCATCACTGGTCACTTCTGATTCCGAATCGAAAAAAATTTTGCTGGGAAAATGAAGTTTACTATTTTTAATTATCGATTAATGTTTAAGTTGCAAGCCA
>JAQIXW010003009.1:0-14013 GCA_034700685.1 Willowsia buskii | reverse complement strand
ATCTTCAGATTCTTCCTTAATTGGGCTTAACGGTTGTTTTCTTTGCCTAATATTTAAAATCTCTTGAGAAAATCAATGAAAAAAATTAGGAAGTTGGTCATCCCTTCATATTAAATTACACAAAAATGGTTGTTTGTGCAAAAAGTATATCTATCAATGATCTCGCTTCTCTATAGAAAACTCACCTCTGCCATTGTTGTTATTACTTAAGCTCCTATCTTGAATGTCATCTTGAGACAAAGACGCGGCTGGCAGCCGTGATAAATCTAACGAGCTAAATGTAGATGCTATCTCAACCTTCCGCGAATCTTTTCTTAAAATCTGCGCAGTTTTCTGGTAAATTTCTTGATCTTGACTAGAAACAGTAATCAGCGGAGACAGCAGTAATAATGACGACATGCTTAACACATTGGGCAAACCCTGAACTTGAGTCTTCTCCAACGGTTCAAGACCGTGTTTCTCTTCATACAAATCCAAAAATGAATCGAGCTCTTTTGTGAATGAATGACCGGTAGAGTAGGTATCAATAGTTGATTCAGAAGGAGGGGATGAAGAGTAACGGACATCATGGTCTGTTTGAAAATGATGTGCAAATGGTGGTGACAGAGAACCGTTGTTGTTGTGCGAATCTATTCTTCTTCTATTATTAGTGTCTTTAAAGTGGCCATGAGACACGAATCGTTCCTGTAGACTATTTTGCTGTTTGTCACTTTTAGTATTGGGATTATTGTGGCGTATTGTCCCACGACTAACTGTTGCATTGCTATTATTATTATTATTACTCGTGGTAGTTGTCACATGTCTACTATCACTGTTCCCGTTTAATGAGGATAATCGTGGTGTTGTTGGTGGGTGTAATTTTGACGCAATACTATTGCCAGAATGCATTACAGAGAAAAAGTTGGAAGAATGGCAAAAGTATCATTATAATATTGGCAAAATTCTTCCTGAGAAGCATTTTCTTTCTTCTCGCTCGTTTCCATCATTATTGAAGGCACAATCACGATTTTGTTATAAAATGCCAGATTTACTCAACTTCCTTGACATCTGAATTTTCTGAAAAAATAAGAATGAATAGAAAATGATTCAGATTGTTGTGGGAAGATGACCAAACCGTTGCAATAACAGCAATGTTAGAGGACGGAAAAAAGTAACGGGTATATGTTTTTTGTTCAAACTGACGGTTCGTAGTTCATATAAAACTAATGTGTGTACTAGGGACGAGGAGAGAGACGTGGATATCACAGCGTATTTCCAATTAATTCTCGAAAGTAGGAATAGAATATTTACATATTATATTTTTATTTATGCAAGTACAGACACAAATACATACATTATTGGCAACATCAAATGACACTTTCGAAAGGAATGTGCCGATCTCTTTTGACGAGGTATCTTTGCAAATGAGACAGAAGCCCACAGGGGAAGTTGTCAAAAAGAATTCAATAATTTACATTTTTCCAACTTTACGACTGTTGTCTTTTCTCCTTGTTCTGAATCGTAGTAATAACGTGCCTGTTTTATATGATAATATGCGTCTTATTTGTCAGTTTCAGAACAGGCTCTTCTCGTCTTCCACGATCACGATACGATCGTCATCCTGTTCCTTGTACTTTTTCTCTCGAATTTAGTCATCCACGTCTCATAAATTCCTAATGTAACAATAGAAAAACTCAATATTTACACTTGCAATTTCCAGCTCAGTCGATCCGTTTATTCGTTTGATACTGGTGGTATAAGTGAATGGTCTTGGATGGGGACACGCATAGGACGGACATGTCTGCCCAAATCACGCATCATCGTATATAATTTGTTACATGTACATGTTACCTTTCTCAGTAAAGCCCACCAACCAAAAACATATATAACGCTTCATTACACTAGATATAAAATTACTAATCACGTCGACTCAATTTTTGTCTAAATACGCGTAGGTCTTTAGTGATTGCAAACTTTGTGATCATATCACATTAGAACAGGTTAAAGTTTTGTTATTTACATTGTAAATGGGACATTGTATGACGAAAATATGATTTCATCCTGCACTGTGCAATAAGAAAAAGTACACATGTCTGCCAAATTAACCGCTTTATTATTATTATTGCCATTGCCGTGACTTCATTCAATTGTAAATCGTAACAAATAATAATAATTTGCTTATTTAGCACCACCACCGTCGCCTTATCTATCGTTTCATTTCGTGTACCGCTCTAATACACAAAAGGAATTTTCGCGCATTTCTAGTAGTCGTATGTCTGCTTTGTTTGCTCTGAACGTCACGGTAAATGCTTCATTTCAATTGCGACTGTGTATAATTCAATGTGTGAATTGCTCGAATTGCAGTAGTAGTGGGAGTGTATAAATTTATATATTATTATTTGATTGCAGAGGGAAACTTTTTTTGTAGGCGGAAATAGGCAAGTAAAGAAAAAGTATGCCGTTAATCGTCTCAGTTTACTTTATATAAAGATATTCCATTTTGACATTTAGTATTGCACGGCTTTGTTTAATAAGCGCTTCAAAAAAGTTGACAGAAAGGGTAAAAGAGATTTGCGACGAGATTTTGTGTCAGTCGACATCATCAGCTAGAAAATATTCATTATTACAAGTAAATGCGTAGTCGTAGCGGTGTTGCTGAACCTGTACATATAATATGTTTAATGTGCAAATCTCTTAAAAAAAGATTTCAAGATAAATGACGTACTTTTTAATTCGGATTAGGCTTTTGTATATATGGTGTGTGCTGTGTATACGCACTGTCATTGTCCGTCTTTGTCGTGCAAGGAAGACGGTATGGCACGGTTGTCCAATGAGCCATTCAAGTGGCACTCTCTACTGTCCGTCGTAAGTCGTAACTCCCTGTTTGGTTCATTTACTCCATATATCAATTTACACACACATCTCACTCGAGATGAAACTTTCTGAACGTGTTGATTAACTCGAAATGTAAATGCATCTAGTGTATAATATGTAAAAATATTCTTGTGTAAATAAAGTCAACTACTAATAGCAGTATGTATATAAGATTTTTCGATTAGTCACAGGATCAGATTTGACCTGGATAACAATGTTTTGATGTTTATATTACTCGAAACCGTTTCTCTCTATAAGCATGAGTGCTGTAAATCATATCCAAGAAAAAGGGCAAATTATTATTTTGCTTCTGTGTATGAGCATCGTTTCATCCCTTAAAAATGTCTGCCACCATCACTACTTTCAAGCACCTTACTTTTTCGTTATGTCAAGCAACTTTTCCCTTGTTTGTTTGCTGAGTGTGCAAAAAAGTTGAACTTGGTAGCGCTAAAATAAAAAATGTTCTTCTGACAGTCAAACACGAGAAATGTTGACCTGACATTTGAGCATTATAATACATTTATTTTACATTTATATATTTATGTAGATGAAATTGTTCCTTTTTACATTTTTGTACGTTACACATGCTAAAAAACCCAAACTGAGCAAACAAAAAAAAGCATAATATCATGTGCAGCAAGCCCGTCTACTTTTTTGGGAACGAATATATTTACCACTGTCATTGTGAAGAGCTACCTACACGCAAGTCAGCTTTTGTGTTTGTTATTGCCATGAACAGGAGAACAAAACGTGAGGATGAAAAGCATGGTAAATTGAACATTTAACAGGGAAGATGCTTCTTTCCTCACACACAACAGCTTTTTTTGCTGTTTTACGGTAGTAGCGAGTAAGTAGGTAGCAACGAGAAGACTACTTCGGGTTCCTCATGACTGACTTCATCTGTTTCTTTCTTTCTAGTTGTTGTTGAAGGTGCTAATGAATAATTATGAAGATGAGTGTGGTATGCAAATATCTTTGTAGGTATGTATCACTCTGTTTCATTGTGCGAGGGCTTGAGAACACTAAAAGAAAATGAAGTTGGGAATGAAAAAATGATAATCACTCTTTATATGCTTGTTCTATGATCTTTATTGCTGTACATGTTTGCATTAAACAGAAAAAAACGAATAATAAAAACTAATTTCACGACCAGATGGTCATAATCATGCAGTAAGAAAAAAAGAAAGCATGTTTGACCATGTTTCTTTTTCAACATTTTGATTTTCATGATGATGAGTTGGAGTCCACTGAATCAAAACATGGACATAAAGACGGTGAGCTTTTATAATAGTAATTATAACACAAAAAACCAACGAAATTGTTACACTTATTGATAAGTTGCACTATTTAATTAAAATTGAGCAAGGGCTTTGCAACATTTATACGTAATGTATGATATCAGCCATTCATTGTGAGCTTGCAACTATATTTAAAAGTAATTATCCTCAATTTAATTATTGATTTCGTGGAATCAAACAACGAAAAAATAAGAGACAATAATATCAATTGATCGGTTGCATGACTGAGGGTCAGCAAAATCGGTCTCCACAATTTTCCTATGGATTTTTCTCTCCCCCGCAAGCACAACGCATTATATTGTTCTTTGAATGCACCTCAGTGTTTTTCATTAGTGATCTCACATGAAGCTGACAATTTTTATGTTATTTTGCGTATGCAGTGTATATTACATATTATACATTAATGAATTCTATTGGGACCACGGCGGGGTTACACTTTGCATCCGATTCGCTTTAATGCAGGAACAAGGTGGTCCCATCTTTTTTGGTGACTCTGCGGGTGAGTCACAAAAAAAGTCACATTATGATCTATTTACCTGGTGTTTTGCCACTACTTTCTGAACTTACGTTTGATTCATGATGACGGTTTTTTCGATAGGCATGCACGATTTCTCTGACTCACCTGTTCAAAACATTTCAAGTGAAAACTTTATCGTCCAATTTGAATCGCACCACAGTCGGAAAAACGTGATGCATCAAGTATTGTGCACTTTAGGAGCAAATCCGTCAGTTAATTTGTCAAGACACAAGAGCCTCTTATATATTCAATCGTGAACATTTAGAAAATTTTCCTTTCTATAAATTACTATTCAGCCAAGTATGCATATATATATATACACTGACTGAACTAATTTCTTTTTATTCCCTTTATATTTTATAATCATAACCCACACACACTGCGCGTGAAGAGGTGTTTATTCTTAAATATAAGCTCTTATTGCTTACAATTTTATCGTTCAGACTCTCAGATTGCCAATAACACACGCATCTTTAGTTTTGTCTCATCTCTTCCCCTGTGCATTTCATTTAATGCCTTACATTTGTGCTCGGTCTGAACAAAAAAGTAAAAGAGGCTATTTAAATAATAATCATCACATGAGCATGTGTAATTACCTTTTTACCTTAAGTAGAAATAGGCTGCACGACTTGACTTGCTCTTCTCACTTTGCCTCTTTTCTCTTATCATCATCTCTGCGTCCCTCCTCCGTAAAATTTAAAGCTGTTGAAAGTGAGTAGCCATTAAAAGTGGAAACAAGTAAAGGGATCAACAGCACTAGTAGTAGTTGCATTACAGCTAATAATGGATAAAAATCAGGCTAAATTATGAGTCCTTAGCCATAAATAGACTTGATGCCTGCACTAGTGCGCTCTTTCTCTCTGCATATCATCACAAGAGTCGGTATAAACAATGTAGCTTGAATAGATGATGAAAATTTTCCCCTCACCAAAAAAGAAACTGATACATAATATATTCCAATTCAAGTAAAACTTTATTGTTGACTACCGCTGACTGCAATGTCGTCTACGTCGGAAGGTTTAATTTTCACAAAGGATGAAATCCGACTGATCGTCATTATCATGTACTAGATGTTATGTAAATGCATGTGAATCGCCATCAAATTTCAGCGTTGCATCCGCCTGCACGCGTGAAATCCGAGATGAAATTATCATTCAATCCAAAGAGCGCACAATGGAAGTAGCAGAACAAAAGCAGAGATCTAAGCTTAAGATATTTTCCATTTTGTTATACATGAATAAAAATAGCTCTGGAAAAGTTATCATAATCAGAAAATCGGAAACATCCGCTGTTTTGGTTTTCCACTCTGGTAAAATAATGCTCTCTTGTACACAGCCACAACAACAACTGCATAATATGATACTGCTTGTTGTCTTGTAGTAGTATGGATATCACTTATTTACTACTACCAACCCCAACAAAACTCATTTCGTAATTCTTCTATCTCTCTCGGTTTATATTTTGAGGGGGAGGAAACGATCGAGAAAATGAAGTTAAGTCAGAGCTTCATAAGCCAGAAACTTATTTATCACGTAAATATATCCTCCCGATCCAATCTTCTTTCAAAAGGCGAGAGATAGCAAAAGGATATGAGAATGAATGGGTGTTCTACAGCTAAAGTACAAAATTTTGGGATGTGCACCACACAAAATTGTAAGGAATCGAATGAATCTGTATGAAAGGGGGATGAAATATTCATAGTGGCCAAATAACGTCAACCATTTCTGTATTGTCTATCGTGCAAGGGTAGTATCATCATCATCATCATTCTCAATTCTGATTCTAGAAACTGGCTTTTTAAGGGAAGCCACTCAGCCATGTTGTATGAGCTGTCGGGAAATTGCACGGTTTAATATGCATCAGACATACAAACGAATCCTCAAAAAACGATAAAAAAAAGAAGAAGCTAAAGTTGGCTGTAAAAGAGGAAACGCTCTGGCTCAAAAAAATGTTCGATAAATAGTGCTGAGCTGCTGCCCAAGTATGAAATCATATAAAGTGACAAGTGTAGTACAACTCGGCAGCAGTTTTTGGTGGAACAAAGTTTTACCCTCTCAAGAGATTATTCAAAAGGAAGAATCGGCATATGAAAATACACAAAATATAAACTACCCTTTTTGTCAATGATACCTATTGAGTGGATGCACTCAAAATACAGAGGAATATTCCACGGCTACAGTTTCATTCAACCCTTCTCCCCGTTCTCTGTTGGAAAAGCTTTTGTGACACGAAACTAGTAATAGAGCTAGGTATGATCATCACGGGCTATTATTAGATACACTGGCTTAGTAAGGGCAACCATGAGTGGTAAGGTAACTGTCACAGAGAGTCAATAGAACCAGTAGTGGAGATGGATACAATTTTTAAAATAAAAAAAGAAACTCGCACCGGGGTTGTTTGTTGTGTCTGTATGCATGCCAAAATGGCCACACATTGTATCGCATGCTCCGTTTATACATGAGTATTTTTAAAAAAAATCAAATAAATAACAAAATGAAGAATGCATGTACACCAGTAATCATAATGATTCGTTGATCATTCCTCCTTTTTTCGTCGTTTATGGTTTGTTACCCAGTGCGGATCCTTTGTACTGCATTCATATCAATAATAATATTACATAATATGGATGTTTTCACTGCAGACATTTTTTAACATACCTACATCAACTATGTTACATCAGCATAGATATGTATGCCTTAAAATACTTTTATTGTTATTATTACATCTATTATGTTTATTATGATGATGGTGATTCTTCTTTGGCTCAGGTTGCGTCCTGAAAAGGATGTGCGGCAAGGTCTTACCGACTGCAGGTATGCATGGATGTGTAGGTATTAATGTAAAATGAAATCATATTATTTTGGCATTGGAAATTGAAAAAAAACGTGTGGCGTAAGTTATCTATAACAGCTACGTAATATGATGAGTACAAAGACGGGTGAAGCTATCACTAAAGGAAACTTTTGTGCGTTATGTGTAATCACACACGGCCAATCTATTCTTTCTCTGGGTGTGTCGAATCCAGTAATCTTCTCTCCATGGGGCAAATAAAACCGTAGATATTAAACTAACTTTTCGTATACGTTTCGCCGCTCACTTTCTACCAGCCATGTATGTGCATTCGCTTGTAGTTCGATATCATTGCATGATGAGTTACAAGGTGACTTGGTGTTATTTTTAAATTAAAATAGTTAATGGCAATTTTCACCTAATGCATCCCTTCAGAAAGTATTTACTACCACCGAGCATATTGATAATTCTGTAAAGGTTTTTTAATGGAAATGATGACATTAGGAGAGATCACGTTGCATAGTTTGCATGAAAGTTTGCATCTATATTAGGCACACTAAAAATAGAGTTCATATAAGGCCATATTAGGCTATTACTCACGTTTGAAATTTTAAAGAGAACGTATATTTGTCATTTAAAATATTACCAATAAACTTGGTATTACATTGTTTAGGAATGCAAACTAGAAACTTGTCACATGTGAAAGCGTTAGATTTTTAACAGATTTGGAAAATAAGCAATGTCATGCATTGTATTACAACCATGTATATATGTGCAATAAAATTCTGCCAGCTTAAGTTATGCTCCAATAACTTTGATAAAGTGAAAAATAAATACCTGTAATAATAGAATTTTATAAGCTTTGCCTGAAAAGTATTGAAAATTATTACAACTTCAATATAACTATTTGTTACAAAATGCACTGGCAAAGTTTACATAACACTGTATTAATCTTGTTAAGTCGATAAACACATGTGAATGTATTCTCAAATGTGTCTCAAATTAGCTTCGATTTTCTCTAAATGAATGAATGGCTGGAGAGTAATAAAAACATAAATACTTCATAAAGTGTTACCGATTTTGTTCTTAATTGTTGGTAACTTGCTTTGAAAGCTTGTTAATGTATGTTCAAAGCTCGTAAATAATTTTGTACTCATTGTGTCAAACATTACATTTAAGAACAGTGCGGAGAGTGATAAGAAAATACTTTAACATTAACGCGTGCTCTTGTTCCTTTCTTTTATAAAATAGTAGTCCCCAACGAGCTGTTATATGTTAGCACATTTCAGCATAATCTCAATAATATTTTGACTAGCCTGTTTACAAGTGGTTCTTGCCATCATCAATCTTTCTTACTTTCAATAATCTCAATATTTTATAACACTCTCAAGTATGAATATTATATGCATGTATCCAATTCTTGTTCCATTATGTTCCAAAGAAAAGGCCCCGTTACTGTTTTTACTATACAATCTCTTCTTGTTCGGTATATTTTGAGTCTATCTCAAACACAGTTCTTTGGGGAGTTGTTGGCGTAAAGGATCAATAGAAGAAACAAGTTTTTGTTTTCCTTTCTGCTCCTACACGACAATACATGACAAAGAAGCTTGACTTTTGGACTTTAGAAGAAGCGGAACGGTGTGTGAGTAGCTGTCCATTTATTTATGCGTGCGCACATATGTGTCATCGTTTATCGGCTTAATTTTATTACCACCACAATAATCATCACTCTTGGGGAAACGGTAATTTTGCTACTTTTATTGCATACATTCAAACATACGTAGTACATGTGTACCTGCTTTATCAAACTAATATAATGACAGATTTTTCGTAACCCTGTTTAGTATGCCATTCCTTCAGGGACTTGTTTGACAATCGGGCACAAGTTGACAATCCATTATGATGAGGCACCATTTATCAATGCTAAACGTTAGCACATCTGCTGCTCATATATGGAATACTTGATATCAGTAAAAGTAATGCTTTGAAAGCTATTTACAAGATTAGTTCCTATACTACTGTAATGTTAATTCGTGTTCGATAGCTTTTGTGTGTGAAAGCAGCATTATTTTATAGCGATACACTCTCTTAACTTTTGCAATCCAAATTTCAAGTACATATATATGATAAACTTAACAATAATAGTAAAGATTCCATTTCACCTGCCGAGATTGCATTTATTCATTTGCATTGTGGTTGAAAGCTGCATTAAATAGGTTCTCACTCGTTTTCAAGGTCGCTTGATTCTTCATTTCATTCTTCTTGAAATTGATCATTAAAATTGAGCAGCCGTTTGGCAAAAACGTTGCATAATACATTTGAAATGCAAAAACATTGCATGTTGCATGTAGCAAAATCGTTAAACCGGCATGAATATTGGAAGTAGATGCATACAATTCTGATCAATTCAATAAGGATAAGGAAAACAAAGGAGTTGGTGTCGAGGAAAGAATCATGAAATAATAATAATTTCCTTCCTTAATGATGCTTGAAAGCATAACACATTTTCACCCTGCAGTAATAGACAATGCAAGGGTATTATTATGTATGAGTATAAGCATTACCTTTTCTTACTCTTTACCAAGTGCCCTAAAAGAACTTGACGATTTGCGAATATCCAACAGTTTATTATTATCCAGCTAGAAGGAAGGTGCTACCATCAACATTTATCTAAATTGTGGAGAATTTTCCTATAGCTCCAAAAATTCTATTACTATGTATGTATTTAAATTCATTCCGTGTCAGAGGGATCAGAAACAACTCCATTTCGCATGCAAAACTGCAAACACGCATATTATCTGGATTTTTTACAGAGTGCACGCACCAGTTACCATCATTTTTTTGTGCTATTCTACCAAGTGTCCATGTCTAAAAATGGTTGAACATAGTATATAATGTACAGTAAATAAATAGAATAAAATTTGGACTGGCGGTGTGCACATTTTGTGACCAGTTATCTAGTCTGCTCTCCGCACCGTCATCAACTTAAGTACAACGTCTGTCCACAGCAATCACAACACCTGCCGAAAAAAACAACTCATCTACAGGGAAAAAATCTGCCAACTGTCGCTAATAAGATGTTTCCCTTTCTGATGTGTCTTCAAGTCAAATAATTATTGAAGAGTTGGATAGGAGCAGCGCCAAAATAATGCACCCCTACTGCTCCACAGCTACTTCATATTCATTAGAAAACGTGCCTCTGTAACCACTCGTATTTCTGTCAGCATCAATAATAAAAGGATGAACACGAAAAAATGGAAAAGAGAAGGTTTCATGTTGTGCTACTACTTGACTACTCGGTTTACCCAGAAGGAAAGCGGATTGCATCGCATGCGATCACTGTCGTTTCATCGCATATCATCTTGGCAATCGCAAACAAGCGTTTGTCACTTTAACACTGACCGCCCCATAAAAACATAATTAGATCTGCCGACCGACTCTACTTGTGTTCACTCTTTCTTTTTTATCTGTTATGGACCATAAAATGAAATAATGCAATTTGAGAAAATGTTTGTAATGCTGGTGAATGTTCAAAGGCACACGGAGTGGTAAAAATGTCGCTGCTGTTGTTAGACCTTCTTTTCAAATGGCATGTCTTGCTGTCTCTGTCTCGTTGCATTTAATATCAACTAAAGTTATTAGGTTTATATCGAAACTGACTTTGAGGACAGGGACATATTGATGATGTTCTTGTCTTGTAGACCTTGTGAATGTATATCGTGATCGTGATGCGCTCACTCACTGCGATGAACTGTCAAAACAAGAAAGGATCGTTAATGAATCTTGAATGTCAAACTGAAAGAGCTGTTTGGCTGGATTGAATGGAATCCAGGTTAGATACGATAGATTGGAGCAGCTGGATGAACATTTTTTATTGATAGATTATAACTGCTACTGTAAATTTATATCACAATTTACGGGCGATCATCATATAATGATGACAGTCAACCTTCAATATTATATATCGGCTTTTACTGCAGGCTTGCATGTGCTTTGCGTTTTCACAGATCAGGCCGACAACAAGTATATAGCGGCCTGATCGAAACTTTCTTCATCTCCATCTTACCAGCTCATGAAGACAAACAACTGAAACAACAATATTTTTTATATACATGAAAAGTCGTTATCGTAAAGGCCACCGCTACTTACTTCTTACTTATGGTACTATGTAAACTATACAATGAGCTGGCTTTTGTTTCAAATATATATACGTAATATCGTAAAGCTAAAGGCATTTTTACAAGATACATGTAATGATAGACCTCCCAAAAAACTATTAGCACCTGTCTTAAACCCACGATGGGTTATATTGATCACGCAATGTCACCACCACGAACATCAGTCAGTAGCAAAAGTAATCAAGAAATATACACGAAAACTTCCCAAAAACAAAACCACCAAAATCTATGGTTTACACGGTAGTACTTACTGTTTATGCAATACATTAAGAAACCAAAAAAATACCATGTTCTTACCCGCCTCATAGACCCGTATCAAGTTAACTACTTCCAATGAAAGGTCAAACTTTTTATTACACATTTGCACCATTGTCTTTATTCTTTCATTACACCGCTCACCTCAACTCGTCACGAGACATAGATAAGTGCCAGGGTCGAAAATGTTAAGGTTTTTAAAAAATCTTCCAGCAAAAAGAAACTAGACTTTGTTGGATGATGCGCTAATAACCCTTTCATACACACCAAATTGCATCGTTTCACGTAATCTGTATGTGAATTATAGCCTCAGAAAGTCTGAAATATACACAATTTAGCGGATTTTCTTCTCCAAATCAGCAATCCTCATTGAAATATTCACGTAATGTATTCCATTCATTCTTTCTCCCATTCACCCAAAAGCTTACTTTTTCAGCCCACCTGGACTGGAGCTTTCCTTGCATGAGTAATTTCATTTCAAACAATGGAGTAAAAATGCGGTTAACTTCTACTACTATAATGTCAAAACGTTTAGTATAAAAAACCACAATCCGTATTATACTGACGTTGGCATTTAATGTATGTAATCGCTGTAATATTTTGTCTCTACCTAGCCCTTACAAAAGTGTTTATAATAAAAAGTATCATCATCATCATCAATTGTCTTATTTGTTGTTCCCCATCTGTCTCATCATCACTGCCTAAACGTTTCAACAAATTTCCTAGTACATAAAGTGAAGCTTTGAAAATTAAGTGAGATTAAGATAATAAATTAGTTTTTAATTGGGTAGTTGTTACAAATCATGATAGGCTTATTACCTACTTTCATTTACAGACTTTTATATCATTGCCTCCTGTTTTCAGGAAACCAGAACCATCAATCTTGCAGTTAAAAATTGAGCTTCTTTTTCAAATTTATTAAACTTTTGCTATTAATATTCCATAATATGGGGTATGACTCGGCCATTGTGCTTTGAATTATGTCACGCAATCTTTTGCTTATTTATATAGCCCATGAACATACATACGTCAGCAAGCTGACGGTGATGGTGGTCCCTTAAAATAGTATTATCTCCTTTTGTACTTGAGGATTTATACATAATTTAATCTTGTTAGCCATGCCACACTATTTATAGGGATAAACCGCAACCTCTAAATCATCTTCAACGGACGGACTAGATAAACAAACATTTAATCACACTAAAATATAGGCTTATGCTGTGGGTATCATTATCGATTGAGAAGCTCCATTCTGTAGTTTTGTTTGTTTATCAAATTGGACCACGTCGACCACCTTCACAGATTTTTCTTTAGCTTAGCAAAGTTGAATTTTCTCTTCTTAAAAAATGAGAACAGTGTGGATTCAGTGTACTCAACCGTATAATTTACAACATCAAAAGACGGAAAATAATATTGAACGAGGGATTCAATTCTCAAAGTAACGGGTTCGGAAATAAATATTATTTGATTCTGACGTATGGTTCCCCAAAGATAACAGCTATCATACATCGTTCGTCAGCAAGGAAGTAGGGTGAATAAGGGTATGATACGTCACTGTACTATAATGCATGTAGGTATTGGTATTTTTTTTTTACAAAGAATGGACACCAATTGAAAACATAATCTGGATCACAAAATGAGCTGGAGTCCGAGGAGTGACACGAAATAAAGCAAGCACTAGAAGCTGACATGACAATTGCAACAACTGTGAGTAAGTAAACCCTTTCGTTCATATAAAGGGGCAAGTTTTGTTCCTTGATCTCTTCTGTACACAAATGCTGTCTTACCAACAACAAAACTCGCGCACGCAACCCGATGCATGTTGAGCTAACAGTGCCCGAGTTCTTTTCATTTTATCTTTGAATGAAAAGTGGTCGGCTCGAGGGTAAGATGGAATACACGTAGAAATAAATAAAGTATCTATAAGGTCTCAACAATCGGATCCCTTCAAACAATAATCCATTCCAAGTAAAAATTTCAGTCAGTCCACCAGATAAAGCTACAAGATCAAATACAACCACATGTGTGTACACATACGGGGACAACATGAATCTTTTAAGGCTTATATAAAAGAATGAATTAGAAAAGTGATACGTTTTCTTTACACATGTACTGCTTTATT
>JAQIXW010003008.1:0-14013 GCA_034700685.1 Willowsia buskii | reverse complement strand
CTGATGAAGAAAATGATCAGTGATGAAAATCCGAAAGATTGATACCACACTTGCCCTATGTTTACGATGCAAAATTTAACCGTTATAACGGTTTCTAACGGTTGCTGTTGCGCAACGGTGCCCATTTTCAAACATACTCAAGCGGTGATGATCAGAAACCCATAGCAAAAAACAGAATTAAAAAATTTGCTTCCGTTTAGACAGAAAAGCAAAAATAGTGAAAAAACCGTTAAAACCGTTACAAATTTTGAAAAACTTTATGACGAAAATGATCAGTGATAAAAATCCGAAAGATTGATACCACACTTGCCCTATGTTAACAATACGAAATTTGACCGTTATAACGGTTTCTAACGGTTGCCGTTGGCCGTTAGTGCCCATCTTCGAACTCATCCAAGCGATGGTGACCAGAAACCCATTGCAAAAAACAGAATTCAAAAATTTGCTTCCGTTCGGAAGTTATCGTGAAAACGGACGGACAGACGGACAGACACCGCGGGCATTCTGAGTAACTTGCTTCTGAGTCGCAAGTTAATAAATGATAGCTGTCAAATCGGAGTCAAGATAGTCAACCAACAAAGAAGTAAAGTATGATGATGCTGGGGGATGAAAAGTATTCACTGATGGTGGTGGCGAGAAATCTTAAATATCGTCCTATTCATAAGCATCAAAATGATCACCATAACTTTCATATCATGAGGGAGTCTTCAGTATTCTGAATTGAGGACTACAAAATATATAAGCTTGATGCTGTATACCAGCATATAGAGCCAAATGTCAAGCCATTTATCAATTAATTTTACTTCCTTCAATAAATTTGGTATGACGGTGATGGTGTGTTTTGTACTATAAATTTAAAATCGATTGGAATTGAAAATTTATAAACAAACTGTGTGATTTGGTGTGGGCTATAATATGTATGTGGTGGGCACTTTATATTGATGCCCTCCTCTTAATTTTATGTGCATCCTAAAATATTATGCTAATGAGAAAGATTATTAGTACCACTTGAGGAAGACGAGCATAGAATTATTGCGTTATTCTATAAAGTAGATAGTTTATGAATGAATGTACTCTATTGCGGCGGTTATGTTGTATAATACTTCATCATAACCCATTTGGAAAGGATGATGCGGTACGTCCAAGTGAATAGCTATAAAGTGTGTTCATTCAAAGAAATTTCGTACCATCGAAGTGTGTAATTTATTGAGTTAACTTTTATCGTTAAACTGACTTGACTTGCACTTTGCATCTTCATCGTTAGTACTTTTTACGCAGATTTCTCTGATATTACCAATGTCCCATCATGTCTTATCTTCTGGCTTGACTTCAAATGGCCATGTCGTGTCATAGTCGTGATGGGAGGATTTGACTTTTTTATCGGCCCCTATATGCATTATTGCACTGCACCACCATGCGTGATTCATAATATTCAGTGAGGAGGAAGGAGAGAAGATTATTTTGTGAAATTATTATTGCTTACTTTTCGGAAAATGGCGTGACTTGACGCGTACAAGATTGCATTACATTACACGGAAAACATGCGTATCTTGTTTTTAAGATTCTGCAATGGATACCACCATCACATATCAACCTCCAAAAACCAGTCGATTCGGCAAGACAAAAAAAGACAAAAAGGAAAAATGAATACATTCAAGAGATATTTGACAAAAAATGTATTTTTATGATTATTATTATGATGATGATACTCGTTTAATAAAGAAGAATAATCCATTCCATGCCACGAAAATGGCACTTGTAAACTGTCAACGTGGCTATCTTTCATCTCTTGTCGCTAGACATGAATGGATAGTTTTAGGTCTGCGTCAATGAAAGAGGAAAACAAAAGGATTCTCAGGAAGAAAGTGAAAATCTTTATGGATTCCATTCGCTTTAAGGATATTAATCTCTCTGTCTTGTGCAGAGAAGAGAATAGAGTCGTATTATTTTGCTACCCAGCATGTGATCATCATGCAATTCGAAAAAAGATAATGTTTTTGGACTTTTTTAAGCTAATGCGTTGGAAAGCATAAAACAATCGGCGAGACAAGAACAACAGGTAGTGTGACAAATAAGGACTTTAATGCACTTTTTACCATTTTCATTTGAGAAAAGGTTGTCTCATCATAATCGCTGTGAAATAAATGGTTGATGAAGGAAAATGAGAACTTGATTAAATAAAGAAATGCAGAGAGGTAGGTATATGCATGCTGTTTTAATGTAAGATTGACTATTTAGCTAACAAGCGAGTAAAGTTGTTTGTTTGCTGTCAGCAGACGTTGGTTAAATGAAGATGCTACAATGTCGTGTCGTGACAGAGGATTTTTTGTATGTAAATGTAATGAGGAGCATAATTACTTATTATGGACTTACCTGTTCCTTATCTTTGCAACTTATTCGACAAAGAAAGCTTGTTATTGTCAAAATAGGCTTACATGGTGCACTAATAATGAGAACTGTGTCTTTTTTTGTTTTTTTTTATGAATAAACAGAATAGTGACACAGCGTTGCATGTTTCATCAGCCATGGGTCGTAAAAAGCTGACAAAAATCCTTTTGTCAGCGGGTTGCCGCCTTAATCTGAAGAATCATCAAAGAGAAACCGCCCTCGACATTGGGATTAGAAAAGGATACGAGGATATATGCGTCATGCTCCAGAATCCTCCAAAGGTGGTAACTCCACTTCAGCGAGATGAGCTGAGAGCGTCAAAGTTCAATAACAGTAAGAGTGCGTCCAGTTCAGGAAGTAAAAGCAAGTCGGAAGGGAAAGCAAGGAGGGATTTGTCAGTGGAAGGAAGAAGCGGAGGTGGAAGTAGTGGGAGGAGTCAAAAAAAACGTGATAAGTCTGGCGGTGGAAGTTCAAAAAGGTCCAGCTCGAAGGACTCGCCAAGTCAAAGCAGATCGAGTAACAATGACGTGCTTCCGAATTGGTCTCCTTATGGATGCCATTATCATCCGAATCCTCAAGCATTTCCACCTCCAAATATTGACTCCTTGCCTGAAGAGCCGTTGAGAAGCGGAGAGTTGTACTATTTGGATCTAGCTGGAAATATTCATAAAGTAAGTTGCTGGAAATATGGCTACATAATTCTTATTATTACTTTTTTTCCAAATGGGGGCAATGTGAGGATGAATGCTGACATGTCGATTTTTTGTTCTCATCCAGGGACCTATAGGGACTTCAGATTGCTACTGCACGCCAATTCTCCAGCCCACCACAAGTGTTGTTGACAGTCCCGCAGTTCAATGTGCCAAAAATTGTCATGAGCAGTTAAGAACATTGACAACTCAGCTTTCTAAAATTCATCTAGACACGCAAGCGCAGCTCTCTTCACTCCAGTCAATGCTTAACGAGAAACTAACCCAAAGAGAAGGAGGATATCCCAAAAATAGTGCAGAGACGCAGCTAAAAGATTGGGTGAAACAGTATCGACGATTTCGAAAAGGTTTGGTTTGTTTCATTAGTATTAGTATCGTACATGATCTTTCAAAAATGTAGAAAAAAGCATACTATTATTTTATTTTGATTTCAGAGCTCTCGAAGAATCCAAAGGCATTATTTCAAGCCAATGAACTTTTAGAACGAGCTTCAACCCTAATGGTTACTCGCCCCGCATCACCGTGTGCTGTAGAAGAGGAAGAATCGGATAGTGATAGTGGACTTTAAACACTTTAAAAATACCTCCAAATATTCTTAAAACTTTAATATTTTTAGCGTTTTCCCGTAAATGTAAATTCAATGTTTGCGTTAAAATATCCCTTTTCTCTGTACCTGTCAAAGATTTTATAACTGGACGAAATATTTTTTTTTCTCGACTTTACGCGTGTTAAAGCAAAGAGATTATATTGCTGTGTTTAATTTTATATTTTTGTGAGAACGACAGTACTAGTTTAGTAAAATATAATTATGTTTAGGTGAATGTCGTGCGAATAAAAACGGCAGTTAATTTGAAAAATTAGATAAGCGCAGTTTTCCACATTTCCACTTATAAGAATTTATTTCGAATCTTCATTTCCACACCCTTCAAGGAGTAGTCATTGTTCAACCAATGGTGCCAAATGATACCGGTACCAAATGCGTGATGAGTGGAATTGTTTGTTCCGTCCCCAATGTAGAGCCCGTTCAAGTTTGACTGCAGAAAATGAAAGTTATGCAAAGAGATGTAACATTTTAATGGCAGAACTAATGTCCTCAATTTATGCCTACCTCAAAGCAAGCGTAAAACCACCATCCAGAATAGTAAGTTTTAGCACAATGTCTTCTGGGATCAGTATCATTATCTTGATCTGGGGTGCTGAAAGCCATTCCATTATGTCGAGTTAACGAATCTCCTAGTAGAAATGAATATGGTCAAATCAAGTTTAACTCAGAGATCAAAATAACTTTAAATATTTTATATTTGATGCCTAGCCTAATTACCCGCAGTTCCTGAGTATCCTTTAACATTTAGCCTGTAAAGCTGGGAAGAATTTGAGATTTTAAAATACTGATAAGTAGCGAACCGAGTTTCACCAGACCAATTCAACAAATCAATCCTCAGTTCTTGAACGCCAAGTTTGCATAAAAGTGCAATACTAGATAATCCTATCACATAAAAAGTATTTGGGTTTATATAACTTTTGAATCTTGTATTCACAGTTTCAAGCTAGGTTTGCTAGAAATGTCCTCACTAACCTAGCCAAAAGTCGCCTTGTAAAGATCCAAATCCTTGTTCGTACTCATCCCAGTTTCTTGCAAATGATTCCCTTCTTCCATCAATACTATCTGGAGGAATGGGGGTTCCTCTGCGTTGAATCACTGTCCAACCTCCCCCATCATTTTGCATATCGCAGTACACCTACAAAACATTTGTTTCATCAACTCATGGAAAATACAAAATGCTTGTTCATAAATCTGTTTGTCAACATTAAAATGTCTTCGTACTTGTGTTGAAACGTCATTCATGTGCGGAAAAATAGAGTAAATACCGCTGGTTGCATTTTTTAGAAGTCTGATTTCAGCACAGTCCCGTGGACGAACTATTCTTCAATAGACCCAAATGGCAAATTAATATCACTCATATATAATTTCATACATACTAAAGTACATACATCATTTTCAATTTCAAATATGGCAACATAAAATGATTCTTCATTTTATTACTTACCCGTCCGCTGGAATTTAAAAAGCCAGTTTAATATAATATGTATGTAATGAAAATCTTAATTTGAAATGAAATGCAATGTAATTTTATAACCTTTAAGGTTTCTTGATCCACTATTCTCATCAAAAGGATTTGTGAAATGTTTAGTTTGCCTATTTCAGACTTTAGATCCATTATCTAGCATAACATTGTGATAAAAGCATTTCCAATATTTCCAATATTGATTTATAAATGACATTTAAAGAGAGCTTTAGCTTTGTAAAAGGGTCAATTAAGTTAAACTTAATTATTTTGTAAGTTTGCTTAAAAAATCGTAGACATTCTTAAAATGTAGTTAATGAACGTACGTCCTTTCGCTGAGTTGCCAATTCTTTTATCAAGCGATCCGTGGTGCCTTGTTTGTCCGCGCTTCGCCTACTCATGTAGAACAAAGCCCTTTCATTTCCATTTTGTTCTTCTTCGCTCCCAGCTTGATCAGCAATTGAGTTATAGCGTATCATTTGGGACGGGTGAGTTTTCCCTTTTCCAATCTATTTAAATATCAAGTCAACTTGAATTACCTACTCAAGGTTAAGGCTGAATATTAACTAAGCATGTATTGATGTATTTGTAATCTCATGCATAGTTGATAGTTCATTAATGTGCCGAGTGCCGACCTGTGCCAAGAGCTCATCTAACAAAGTCTGCGCACATCTCAATTTATCTGAAGTTTGAGAATTCCCTATAGGTGTCGATGAGATGTTTTGAACCTGAAGTATCAGACGATAACAAACCATATTAATTCACATTCTCATCAAGTCATTTGAGAATAATTAACATGTGATTAGATTGATTGATTAATTATAAAATTACATATTTGCATATCTTTATAAGCTTACTATCATAACTAGGTATACAAGCGTGCATAATAATATAAACTTGACACGCAGATTGGATTACTAATCTTATAACTAAAAAATAATTAACTAACGTAAGTGGGAAAGAAATAAGATATTACTTGCTTCTTGGCAAATGCCTTTACAGCAGAAATCTGCTTCCTTAAATCAAAAGACATTTCCCTCAACGATTCATTCACTGAATGCTCACGTTTCGCAGCGGCTTTCTCTATTTCTACTGTGAAGTGTTCAATTCTGTGGATCATTTCTTGATGCTTTTGATGAAGACTCGTAATTTCTTTCTTGGTATCTACCAAGAGCAAGTGCATCTGTGTTACACAAAAATCAATAGTTTAATAAAAATAGTATCTCTCCAATATTTCAAAATCTTCATCCACATTTACTTCACTATTATCATTCTCCTTGTTTTGGTAACCCATTGTTCTAAAAAGTTCTTTCTCCATGTTTGTGACCTTGAAAAAAATTAACCAAAATCCCCAAAAATTATTCCCATTCACTTTACAACCTTTCAAAAATTATTGCATTTGAAAGTGTAGCTTACATTTTCTCGTAATGAGTGCAATGTTTTATCATAACTTTCAAACTTTTTCTTCGCCTCCTCAATAAATTTTGGTGGTACATCCATTTCCCCTGTCGTTCCCTCTTCTTCCACTCTGATTGCTGTATTGCGTGATGTTGATGTTGGCCCACCTTTCACACCATCAGAAACAGACCTTGAATTCTGCTGTGAAGAAGCAGCAGAAGTCGTTGTCGCCACCAACGAAATAAGTGGCAAATCTCTTGTAGGTGGCTCATATCCAAATAAGTTTCCCTGAGAGTCTCTCACCCTTTTATGAGTGATGGGATGTTCGTAAAAGCCCCAATTTCTGTTTTGGTTGTAGTAATTGTAAGGGGATGGATTATGAATGTGGCTTAATTGGTAATGTGACTGATAGCGGTGATAAGGTGGGTGAATGCTGTTGTAAGAGGCAACAGGCTGATAATTTTGGATATTCACTATTCGGTTATTATTATCACCACTACCGTGAGAATTTCTTGAATTTGATGAAGAAGAGGACCCAGAAACTGGGTGGTAGTTGTAGTTATGCCGTAGTCGGTTATCTACTGCAGACATCAGTTCATCCACTTTCTTTTGAACTACTTGTTCCACTTTCCGAGTAAAAGTATGCTCCATGTATATAACCTACAAAAGTAAATTTAAATGCAACATTTAAAAATAGTCCATAACTTAACCATTCGTAAAACATATGTACATCCTTTCCATTCAGACTTCATTCAAATTAAACATTGCATACTAATATTATGCACAATCAAAACTTACAACTTTATATACTATTAAAAGAAATACATATTAATTCCACCCCCAATATATGCAAGTAATAGTAATTGCATTTGTCTCAACTGATGAATGTGTCATATTTATAGTTTATAACATTACACAAGTTTATGCATGAAAAATTATTCAGCAGGGCAGAGTACGCGTGGGAAATAATTGGCGACAATAAATCAGCTATTTGTCTACTGAAGATTTATCAGCCTTACTCCGGCCTCCTAATCTAAAGTATGTAGCTTGCTGCACAGGGTCAGTAGTCAAAAGGGTTTGCGTCCGAGTTACAATGAGTGAATGAAATAAAGTATGAAACAAATGGTAAAGCAGCCGGACGACTTAATTTGTGATTACACGTAATGTTATTTGCTTGAATTAAAGAGTTTATATTTTTTTTAAATGTGAGCAGTTTACATTCACTTTTTTTTTAGCCTGTCGCCAGTAATATGTACATACATATGTACTGATTACTGATTGTAGCAAATAATGTTTAGCTTTTTTTTTGTCTTTTGGTCATAGATGCTTGAGTCGCACGTTTTATGATGTCTGCAAATAAACCAGTCGAGTATATGTATTACCTTGCTTTCAAGAGTGTGAACTTTTCGTGTGAATTTCAGCCGAAATTGGTAGTCTTCATGGTCCTTCTCCTCTACTACTTTTGTCAGCCGATCAATCTGAAAATGAAAAAAAAACGTTGATTTTCTTAAACAGGATGACTCGCGTTACTTTAATGTACATCCTTAATATTTTGTGTCTAATATCTCATTAAATAGTGATTTAAAATATAAACATAGGTATTAATGATTAAAATAAAACAAACACTAATACATATATAATATCAGCCAGGAGTGCTGCATTGCATCTATGTGTCACGCATTAACATGGCTTAATGGTCACGGATCGCTAAATTTCATAATAAGAAAAACCGTACCAAACTTCCAGCTACATAGATCCGAAGCACTACTGATATTAGTTGACATCTAGAAGTTTTATCGCATTCTTACTATCACTATTCTCCCCCGACCTCCCAAGGGCATTATCCACGAAGGAGATCTTCTATATTATAAATTATAAATTGCTTTAATGTTTTCCATTTTTTAAATCAAAATTACATGAATTCTAATGACTGCTTTTAGCATTTGAGTTCTTATAAAATTGCTTTATTAGGTGATAACGTACTATTACATTATGGGGTACTTAATGTTAATATGTATATAATATTATAGCTATGGTGTGGCCATTTATGGGCCATGTGTTGCTTCTTGACTAAGCAAGGGAAGTCATAAGACCATTTACACAGGTATTCATTTGTGTCGTTGCAGTAATAGTAATGATTAAGGGATTAATTGTATTGTAGCTTGTGAATATGTTCACTATTGGCTTAGATGTACAGAATTGTCACAATGCAAAGCTTTAAGCTGGGAAATGTAGACCATTACATATATACACTGATGAACATGTGTGAGCTCTTATCTTAAGCTTGACATTGAGTTGTCAATCAACCGATATTCACAGACATAATTGCTTGTTATACTGATATTTAAAGTATCGTACCTTTCTGAAAATCTCATCCTGAGATTGTTTCAAAGTATTCAGATATTCAAAGACTTGATTCGATGTTTGGAGCGTGCCTATACCTTCAATACCTAGATTACTGCCACCAACGCCACTGTTGTCACAAAAAATGTCACAAAAACAATTAGACAAGCTTGTTCGTAAATACACTTTTACAAGATGTAAATTAACAATTACAACATGACACACAAATATTTAAGTTTTTTAAAGCCAACAATCTTGATGACACTGTGACAAATGACTTGGGATAGTGCCTGCTGTCTGTACCTGTCATCAGCTCCAACAGAAGGTATTCCCCACGTGACAAGGAGCAAAATAAAACTGTAAAACGAAATATTGTGTAGAAAGAAGTGCTCGCGGCAGTTGCAATTGAATCGATAAAAAAGCAAAGTATGTTTAGAAATCGCTTCCATAATTTTCTGTAAACTAATAAGTTATGACAATTATTCTGTACAGGTGAAAAGGCCACTTTTAAAATTCCGTGGCCGTATATGACCCATTTAATTTGCGACGATAAAACATTGGGGAGCTTATTTCCTTCAGTAAACTCCAAGACAAAAAAGTAGGTTTTCATAAATCAAACATCACTTTAATATTTTTAGGTAGTTATTCTGCATTCATTCATTTCATAAATACATTTACATATATATTCCCTTATCATGAGTCATTTTTGTTTTTATACTTGCATTCTGTGTTTCAATATAGTACTGTACTCATCTTTTAGTGAGATTAAATTTAAAAGATTTATAGTACGATGCTTGATGCTATTTATATGAAGCAAAAGCAGTTATTTTTAAGACAAGCTGTAAATGAGTTCATTTTTTAAACTTTATTTTAAACAAACGCATGGCCAGCGACGAAAATGGTTTGTGACATGTGTAAAGTTTTCCAGATGTAGACTGGCCCAATGCCCTCTCTCTCACACTTTTTGGCTCACTTTTGTGAGTATATGACATGGATATGGAGTGAAGTTTTAGAGCATATCTCAATGAATCAACTTGAATCATCAGTTTTTTAATTCAGAATACATCTCTTTAAATGGAGACAGCAAGCCTTTTATCTCGTTCATCATCAACCATCTTATGTTAGAGTTACGTAAGTCTCAAGTTTCTTCTAAGAAATCAAAATTGCCTTTTGACAGATAATATGCTATGGGATATTATACACATATTTCTACTTTCACCGTGTCTTCCGTCACCGTCTTGTCTTGATAGCCTGGCCACTTCAACATTTACATGCTGCATAGGTTTTAAAATGAGCTGACATGAATGTAAATACACCCAACTTACAAAGTTTTCAAAGTGCAAATGTACTAACGCATGCAGTGATACAGTTATTTGGAGGAGATTCAGTATTGCTCCTCATCACTCTATTTTGAGTGATTCCAACGGACCAGAACATCAGAAAAACGATCCTGTAGATGATGCCAAGGCCAATATCACTTACCATTAATACTGCGTATATATTATTAAAATCTCATACAAACTGCTTTAACATTGCAAGAATTTATGATAATCATCGTTGAGTACATCTGTTCACACAACAAATTCAACAAAATATTATGTTGTTTACTTCAAATATCCCAAGCCCATTAACAAGATTTTTCAATGTGATTTTGTTTCTTGAGACTTTAATCTAAACCGCATCGTATAAATGATAATAAACCTATGAACTTAATTCATCAAACCTCTACTACTGCAATCTACTGTATAAAAGCGTATTAGCGGAGTACGGAACGTCTTGAATTTATGATCAAGCACTTTGAATAAAATACTATTATGTATTGTCACACGTCATCATTGGGTTATTTATTATTTATGTACACGACATTTGTGTAGTAAAAACTAGTTCATTAAAGAAGGACCCATGTCATAGGTAAAAACGATGAAACAAAGTATAATAATGTAGATAATAACTACCCAGAAGTATATTACCTTAAAAGTGCCACCCGATGGCATTACAGATCTGTAATCATACTCTCCATAAAAACAAAGGTCATTTGGAGTACTAATAGACACGTTTTTGCGTACGTGAGCTACTGTATGATTCATTGAAATAGTGCGTAAGGTTAAACCTAGTGCTATCTTGGGTCATAAATATTCACATGCGTGTAAAGTCTAATAAAAACAACACCACAATATTTAACTTTTTTTTTCATAATCAAACTGCAACTACTGAACTAGGTACCTATCTGTGTGATTTAATTTTAAAAGTAAGTAGGTATCTTTCTGATCCCCTGTTTTCTGATTATTAAAATCTCAGCAATAATGGATCAAAGACGCCCACTTTTAAATACCATTATGTTACTACCGATATTTGTGTCTGCAAGCTTTAGTACATGATCATATACATAGATAGCCAAGCGTTTGAAAGTGTTATTTGATTAAAAACATCATTTATATGAATGATCGCATATCAGTTTACGATCATGATCATACAAACATTTTTTAAGCTTGAACAAAGTTTTAATGAAAGATGTGCCTTGATGCTTATTTGTTTTGTAAACATATACGCGTGGAGGAAAAATACATGACCTTTTTCTTAACGACTGCGGAAATGTCATTAAATCAAAGTTTTGTGCATATACAATATAAGCAAGAAAAGACTGCAGCAATGACAATGACAACTTTTTATTTAAAATAGTATGGAATAATACTGCTTCAAGGTTAATTTTTACGATAAATGTATATACAACATAATAATAAACACATTTAAAACTAAACAGCAATTTTTATTAAAATTCACATTAAAAGTAGAAATCACGTGCGTACAAAACTGCGAGCAAATATTTTTGCTTTCGGACTGAATCATTCAATCAACCTATACAAAAATTGTATGTTGATGGTAAGTTAGTATAATACATACATATATTTAGGCATGTAAACACTACTAAACCAATATACCAAATATAGATGACTTCTCAAATAGAACAGGAAGTAAAGCTAATAAAACTTTAATATTCAAAATATTATTCATTTACCTCATCTTCACTCAATAATGTAAAAAATTTGAGGATGGAACCACCTACGCGTTCCAGTTTCATAAAAAGGTGTAATTACCAGTATATTTCAGCATCTCAGCAGGTAGTAATACTTAATTCATGTAATTGTGCATTGTGCAACAGCACCAATAACATACCAACTTATGCATGACACCGACACAGAAACAAGATTATAATATAGTTAAGTATGTGTCTCGTGGAATCAGGTATTTCTTGAATTATATGCAAACTGCCCCGTCTAATGGCATGAAATGTAGTGCAGTATGCACCGGGGTAAATAAGGCAACTTTAGTAAGTAGATTGCACAAAACATAAATTATGGCAAATGAACAAATATGAAATAAAAAAATTTGATATGATCTTATCTCGAGTTATTATGGACCATCATCTTTTACGCTGCATGAGCAGCAAGTAGTGATTTGCGAGTAAATTTGTGAAGGCAGTCTAAAAGAAAATGTATGGGGAAATTATTATGCATCACATGTCCAAAGACATGTAAGGGGTATAATGCGACAGCGTCATAATAGTACTCGGAGAAAATTATTACTTTATTTTATGTGATGATTAAAAAGGAATTAAAATCTGAGCCAATATAGAATCTCAAAAATTCAACTTTAAAGGTCTCCTCTAGAATATCATTGTTGGCTTTTAGCGGACATGGTAAACCTCTCTTTAAAACTTGCCATGCGCTTAAAATCTACCTTGATTAACATAAAAAGTCAATTAATATGACGTCATTATATGGGCCTTCACAGCTTGTTAATTAACATAGGAAGTAAGTGGTAATGCACATAAAAGCAAAAATGGAAACTTGAAACATTTCTATTACGTGAGCAAAACAAAGCGAGGTCAGTCCAGGAGTCTTGAAGTTTGTTTGGAGTTTGGATATTCTTAATGAATGGGCAAGCTACGTTATCCATTCATCATTGAATGAGTTGCACTGTTATAATTTATAGTGACTGTAATTTCTGAATTATGACGAAATAAAGCTTTGTACAAAACCTACCATTAAAATGTACTCGTGTTTCAACAGGATCATGCGAAATCTTGTTAACGCACACATCAAATTCATCATTCAATTCACAAAAATGAGCATTCCACAAGGTGCTAACTACCTACGGATTCGACATAAGAATGTGATGGAAAGATGATCTGGAAGAATCAAAATGTAATTCACCTTCCTCACAAAACTCATGAAATGGTTTATGAATTAATTTATTACCTCTATTACATATTAAACATTTGCATCTGGAAAGGGCAATTTGTACGATTTATTGTAATTAAGGAAGTGAAACAAATCATAAAGAGCGAAGATCCTTATCGCCAATTTTCATTCGAACCAACTCAGGCGATTTGCTTTCTGGAAAACAAATCAAGGTTTCACATTAATTCAAGCATCATATCACATCCTTCACATTTCTCAGTCGAAATATCTCAGACTAGTAATTAGTAACTTAAATTATTAATTAGTAACATGTGTAATCGGCTGTGATGATGCATTAGATTTGGCTGATTCTTTTTCCGGGAATTTTGGACTTGATCTTTATCGTGTGATTTATACTCTGAGAAAAGCTTACATAATAATTCTATGATTGTGACACCGGAACAAAATGTGTTCATATGTTTCATCAATAACCTTTAAAGCAAAATGACTTCGACCGTTTGTGTAATTTTTGCAATTCGATTAAATCTTCTGAAGATTAGATTCTTACAAGTGAGAGCTAGGGGACAATTCAATGCAAGAAATACTTAAACAAGTTTAACTAGAAAACTTACAAAATTTGAAGTTTCAGTTTCTCATTGTGAAGCATTAAAACTAACACTCTTCGATGAACTCATAGTTTCTCCCTTATCCTCATAATATCGTAATGACAAACACAGATAATAAGGCACCACTGCGCTGATCTTGAAACCACAATGTTTGCAATAGTTCATATCATTAGGCTTGAATAGCTAAAGTATAGAGCATGAAATAAACCAATAGCCCACCCACGGAGCTCTAATTAGTACATTTTATTGTGATATTAATCAACAGAGACAGTAGCACTCGCTGTTGATCCAATCCAATATG
>JAQIXW010003007.1:0-14018 GCA_034700685.1 Willowsia buskii | reverse complement strand
ATAACCTGCAATTTGCCTAGCTCAAGTTTCAATGCAAAATATCAGAACACGAAGGAATCGTTATATGGTCTCCTTTAACAGTGACATTCTTTTCTGTGATTCTTGAGATCATGAAAAATTCCATATATGCGCTTGATACCATGTGTAAAAAATTTGTGAAAGCAGAAACTATTTCAAATGCAGCGAATGCATACTTTCCCTTTCCACCTTCCTGGTACGGTACAAACATTCCAGTGCTGTGCCAAAGGAGCGTGTCAACATTATGTATTATGCGAGGAAATTATTTTGATGCATGCGAGCAAGCACACAAGTAAAATGACACGAAATGATGACAGAACACGCACCAATGTTCTCACCATTGAGACCATTCCATAGCTTTCCTTTTCCGTCTCACATTATCACAGAGTATGAAAGCAAGTGTATGGAATTCGTGCCAGCAATTAGTAGCAGCGTGTGTGCACTTTTGTCAGAATAAATAATTCAATTCCATCTTCTTGGAGCATAATTCATGAGATGCTTTTTACTTTCTCTAGGTAATAATTTCAATTTGAATGAGGATGGAATGTGATGTGAAGACGAAATATTTATAATTTGATTTACATTTGATCACGGTGGCAATGTTTACATTCTCTTATTTTCAATAATACCATACTACCCCAATCATTTTCAAACTATCGGCTCTCATTTCAAGACGAATCGGTCTCATATGCCACTTCAAATGATAAATTGCTAATGTCGGACTGGATTGATTGATTGTATAGTAATTCGAAGGTGAAACTTCACTCTAACTGAATGAATGTATAAATATTATATTTTCTTTCTGCATATGTATTTACCATAACATAAAACATGCTTGAAGAAAGTGAAGGTGTAATGAAAACGGACGGATGAAGTTACTAGTAGAGACTTGGCTTGTCTGATGAAGGGCTCAGCTGCAAATAAATGGTTCTCATGGTAGGCCATCATTCACGTTATTCTCCATTTACATATTATTATAAGAATTCCAGAAGTGACCATTAAGAGATAAACGAAACTCTGACTTGCCAGTGACCATTACCATTTGAAGACTATTAATATCACTAAATTCCAAGATACATAGGTACATAACATAATGTAAAAACGTGAAACGGCATTTATCCATGAGAATGCAACATTTGTATAAAATCAGCCACATAAATCATCAACCCATCATGTCAAACACCACCAATCAATGCTGCATAAGTTAACCTTTTCCTCATGCTTGCAGCGTCATCCATTAACCCTATTCTATCTACAACATTGACAACATTCATTATCATGCAAGTTAAGTCTTTAAAGTAAATCAATAATTGCATACCAAACTCAAATCCAAATTTGTCCAATCCTTGATCCATTACTTGTTGTGAGTAGAACAAACACAGAATGATAAATCTCATAAAATTGACTGGTGCTGTACAACTCCCGTTCTTTTTTAGAATTGCCAACATCAAAACGATTGAAAACTTAATTTTTAGAGGAAATCACAGACTCGATGAAAGAAAATATTATTTTTCACCCACAGAGTATTATGTCATTCGGTCATTGTAACAGTGTGTGTACGTGACAAAACTGCAAACAATATGTAGTAATAATGAACTGCTAGTTTAATTCGTTGAAAGTGTATTGTCTCATACGAATGTAGCCACAACTTCTTGAAATGACAACCAACAACGTAACTCATAAAAAGCAGTAGCAGCACTGACTGAATGTGTCCACGTCCACATTCTATTATAACTCGCAAAGAAAATCACAACATTGTCTTAATATTAAAATGTCGTCCAATACTTCAGTTAAAGTGCAATTACACAAGATGAGTGACAACTCGAACCAATATAGCACGACGCAATGCAAGCAGCGGGGCAAGTAAAAAAATGTAACAACGTCTCAGCGAGAAGGACACGACAAAAAACTGCCAAGACGTACAAGTACGAATTAGATATTGGCAGGAATGTTTGTTCAGTTTAGCCAGCTTAATATCATTGACACATGTCGTGTGTATCTCTCTGTTACTGTAAGCACAAAGCAGCAAACTATATATCCTCAAATCTGGAAAAACATCGTTGACGACACGTTATACCTTATCTACATCACTTGTTTTCATGATGATGTTGATGATGATGATGATGATGATGACGACGACAAGGATGACTCATACTTCTCTTGGAGAAGTTGTGTCCTTGTGCCGAGGCGAGTAAATTTAGAACAACAACAAAGTGAATGCAGACAAGTTATATAGCAGTTGCGAGGAGGTGGTGCAATGTGTGTTGGCAGTAAGTGCTCATGAGAAACCTTTCGTTGCGTGTAAAAGTTATTGCAGAAAACAGTAACACACAGAACACACTTAAAAGAGCTCGTAAAACTGCCGAGATTTTCTTAATAAAGATAATGAGAGCATTTATGTGTACTTGTTTCGAACCACATGTTGTTCTGTCTGCTCATTAGAGTACGTATTCCACTGGCAGTATTTTCAGATGAGAGTACATTAGACCAAAAAATTTGAATGTGAAGGAAAAAGGGAAAAGACGTTTATTAAAGCTCAGACATGAATGGTTTTGTGATTACTGAAAATATACACAAGCTGGCAAAAATAGCAGCAGTAGCAATAGGCAAGTAGCATTAAAACAGAAAAAAGTAATGGCAGGAATGCAAAAGAGACGATGTGTTCGGTAATGACTTGCAAAGGCTACTCCTCACTGTCAATGCAACTCGAAGAGTTTTACTCCACATTTTGCCAACATCCTCAACCAACCATTCTTTTATTCCTTTAAGCAGAGCACTCGCAGCAGCAGCCATCCCATCATTGAACAAATATACACAACCGTACGCATTTCGTTTTGTATTTGGTATGAATTCAAGAGATGACTAAGGCGAGACACATAAACGGCACATACACACACAGAGAGGGAAAGAGTATGGATTGTTTTCGTATGGTAATCGGATAAAGCTTTAAAGCTGTACTCCACAATTTCCAAGAGTGTAAACTTACAAGACGGTGGTCCTTTTACTTTCTTTCTACTGCTTAACCGCTTTTGCCGTTTGTTCGAGAGAGTACACTTTGGGAAAGCTAAAGCAGTACAAGTTCACTTTTACATTACGCCGACGGCTTGCATTGCTTTTTGTGTATCTGTCAGTACACAGTTACGGCTGTACATGAAGCAGTGTTGCTCACAGTTGTTTTTGTGTGTGGTAGCAGCAAGCAGCACAAGAATTTCCACACGTTAAAGACTCACTTTCTTTTTATCTCTGAATGTTCATGAAATAAGCAGCAGTAGCGGAGAGAAAACACAGAAAGAAAGAAAGGGAACGAAAGGTAGAGCTAGAGAGAGAGAGAGGAATAAAGCCCAACACCATTTTCTAGTTTCCACTGTCTGAGCCGTATAGACAGACACAGAGATTCACACAGCAACAGCAGCAAGACAACATGAGAGAAAAGAAGGGGAAGATAGTGGTGATGTGGTTGCAGCAATTTTCCAAAAGAAAAGGAATACGGTTACAACGCCGACCATATCCTCATCCTTAGATTCTCTTCCCGAAATCGTTTTTACTCACTTGCTCTCTCCACCACCACCACCACCACTTCTCTTTCCCTTTTTTAAACACAAGAGCGCCAGCTCCAGCTCTCTCGCTGTGTGCTGTTGAGGATTCTCTCTAAATGAGAGAAACTAAAGGGAAAGCTGAAAGCAGCAGGGAACAAAAAACACGCACAAGCAACCAACCAAACCAAGAATGTATTAGCCTGCTGCTTACTGCTATATCATCTCATATGCCCACATACATACATACATACCATGCAGAGAGATGCATTCCACCACCATAATACCACTTCTATCATCACAAACAAAAATACAGACTCAAAGCTGTGCACACACACACACAAACGGCCGAGCAAGTGAGAGGGACATGAAAAGAAAGCCATCTAATGATATGGTTGCATGTGTGAAAGAAGAAGACGACTAGGAGAATACTCACATTGACTAGATTAGAGAAGACAAGGAGAGAGCAGACTACGCTGCCCTTAACAACCAACCAGAAAAGGAGACGGAGCATCTGTATGCTTTGCAGTTGTAATATCTGCTGAGAACTATGCAGCCTGGCTCTGATTGGCATAGCATCTAAAGCTAAAACTACTCACTCAACTTTCCCCTCAGCCTCTTTCTCTCTCTCACTCAGAGTCAGAGAACACAAGTAGGCAACATTATACATGTACATGGGGACGAAGAAAATAGAAGGCATAGAAAAGAGGATTTTTCTTTCGCCTCTATTCACCAACAACAACAGGCCAGCCACCAAGGCAGCAAGGAAGCAGTCAGCAGGAGAAAGAGTCAGATTCAGTTAGCAGGCGAGCTGGTAGGGAAAGGAGTGAGAAGTGAGTTGAATTTTTTGAGTGAGTGATCCGCATGTGCTATATTATGCTGTTGTTGTGTGTATATGTGCGTGTGTGTATATGATGCTGCTGCTGTTTTTCTCCATGATAATGTTGATGATGCTTCACTACTCCTACTACAACATTTCCCCCTTCTTATTGCTTCCACCACGATGTGGGGAAATGCATATTATTACTATTATTATTATGTGTTATGTATGTTCATTCTTCTTGCTCTATGCTCGTTGTATATGGTTTGGAACGTGTTTTCGTGCCAACCAGCCATACCTCTTCTTCGTCGTCCTTCGCTTTTTTTGGGCTAAAGAAACATCTTTCTTGACTGTAATTTTCCACAGAATGAGTATGCCAACTTTTATAATATAATATGCACCAAGCAGTCAGGCAGGATGAAGACTCTTGTTTCTTTGTTGACAAAGAATATAACTAGTCCTTCTAGTATACACCAATATCGTTACTACTTCAGTGTATGTTGTTTATGTGAATGATTTGAAGCTACTTTTTTTTATCTTTCAGAGACGGCAAAAAAATGTTCCCTCTCCACACCAAGCAAAGAACACAAATCTTGTTTTCCTATGACTTACTTATACTTTAAGAAGGGCTTCAGAGTGTAAAATTATCTACTTTGTCTGCCTTATGGCATTTTTCACAAAAAATGTAGTAGCGGCATGTCTACAGCAGTTTTATTTCGGTAATAGAAGAAATAAATATGGGGAAATGTGAATATGTGGTATAATAGCTATATTATCGTATATGAATACATGTAGGTATGCAAAGTTGTTCTTATAGTTGGTAGTAATAATGTACCCCTTCGCCTGGAAAGTTCCCATAGCTTTCCCTGTCATCCTTGTCGTGCACTTTTTTCTTCTTCTAAACTATAGTTATATTTATTAGCCTCATCCAAATCACTAAATAGGAGAACCATGCCAATCTCTGATAACATCTACTCCTCTTTTGTAGAAAAAAATTGTTTGCTAATGGTAAACTGTGGAATAAAAAGCTTCTTTTTGGTGAAGTTTTCGTATAAAAAGCAATCCTTGAATGAAGTCATCATGTAAATTTAATGTACGACTGTAATAATGTATATATGCTGCCTAATGTATTTTAAAAAGCAGTGAGGAAACTATTATTGGGCTATAATTTTAAAGTTGAGTTTTCTTCTTGAGGGAAATAGGAAAATTTTTAGATGTGCGTCATTCTGCAAAAAATAGTGGCAAAAATACACACGAACATGTAGAGTTGAAATTTATGCATGTCAGTTTTCATTCATTCTCTATCTTGCATGCATGCATGCCTATGCAGAGGAGAGAGAGAAAGGGAGCATAAGTGAATTGTAAATACTGGTGGCTGGCTCTCTTTGACCATTTTAAGCCGCGTACCCCACTAAATTCTACTTTATATTATGTAACGTAGTTACAAACATCTATTTTAACATTTAATCGCTGGTTCTCTCGAAATCGTAACTTTAAAGGAGGCATTACTGGCATGCTTTCCCCTGCCACCCCATCAACCAGCACCAGCATTCAAAGAATTACTGGTTTTCCCTTTCCTTTCGCTCATTTCCAGCTCTCACACAACAAAAGTAAAAACTGGCGCAACTTGATCTCATTCCCATTATGTTCCCAGCTACTACTACTACTACTACCACTTTTACTCACTGCATATATTTTGTATTATGAAATCTATTCATCTCCGCGACCATGAACAGAGAAAAAAATATTCTGCTGGTAGCTCAATTCTAATACTGCTGGTGTGCTTTATGGAGGTGCATAACGAATAAGTATATTGTTAGTGGCTCATTCCTTCTCCCCTTTTTTTGTTATTTGCTTCTTTGCCAATTTCTAATGCTATAAAGTACACCGTTTTCTCTCCATTTTTGTCAAATACTTTAGTAGTAAAATTTAATTTGTGTTCTCCACTTTCTCAACCTCTGGCTCCTCTTACGTGTGTTGTCAGACATGCTGATGCCAGTACTTCTTTCCCACTTTTTCATTCTCTTCGAAAGAAGAAGAGGAAAAAAGATGTAGTAGGTAGGCATAATAATATGGTGAAAAAGTTGTAAGCGATTGCTGTAATATGCATATATATATATATATATATGGTGGGTTTTACACGCGGTGGATCCCTCAAATGTGTTTGAGGTCGCTGTCTGGATTCATTTGGAACATTCTTCTTATTGAAAATGAAAGGAGTTGAATAAAACACAAAGAGGATGAAAATGTTGAATGTGGTTCCGCTGGCTGCTCGCCGCTTTAAACATGAAAACAACCGGTTCCTGTGAAAAGCAATTACGAATGCCCGTATGGCTGCATAAGTTGAAAGAAAGTTGAACTCAAGCATATTATCAGGAAAAAGGGAGAAAAGCAAGTAGAGAAGAAGGAACTCTCAGGGACAAAGATGAAATTATAATAAGAATGTCGTACATAGCACACATGATCAGAAAGAACAATCCTGCGATTGTAATGATGTATTCATGAGAAGAGGGATGCTGGAAGCTTCAAACGTCTGATGGTTCCATAACAAATTGTTCAGCAGTGAAAAGTAGTAACCCTTTTATGCCAGCATTTAGAGGACCACAATATTTGCTCCTTTTGTACCTGCTCTCCTGAAATATTACGTATCTAGCAGATGGTCTCATTGTAAATGACAGTTTGTACTACGTGCACCCACTCTTTTTTTTTAAATGAATTACATTAGAGTTCTTCCCGTTTTCAAATGATGACTGGCAAAACTAACAAAGACAAGGGAGGGAAATGTGACTAGTGACTAATGCAGAACACTTTCTAGGACATAAATATACATGCCCTCTTACAATATGCCAGTAGTAATAATAATACCGCCGCTGTTATTATTTTTATTGATGGTAATTGAAAAGGTTGCAAATGACTCCCAATGGGCACTTTCCCATTAGAAAGAGGATTTAAGATGCTGCCTATTGTCTTGAGAAACGTGCCATGCGAGTTGTAATCCTATACCCCCTCATTCAGCTAACTTGAAAGATGGGACCATACATTTTGAAACAATGTTGTACAATAACTGTATCCTCTCAACACTACCGTTTTATAAAAGGAAGGAAGGAGAAAATGCCAAATTAATAATAATCTGATCTCACTGGAAAAAGAAAGGGAAACCGGGTAACGGACATGCCACGCCATTACAACTTCCATATTATATTCCTCCTTTCCCAGCTCAGGAGTTTGCTTGTTGAGAATTATCTCAGGCAGCAAATATGTTTCAATTGTTCCAGAAATGAGGGACGACTATTTATGCTCAGATTTATGGCCCATGTATTTTGTAAGTGGTGTAATGTGTACGTCCGACATCCAAAGGAAAAGAACGATACTCCCTGGAAAAGTAGAACGGCTGCTGGAGGAGGATTTCATCGCAAACTGTTCGTGGGATAAAGGATCACCAAATCCCAAGGACGGCAGATATTAAATCATTTTCTGTATACTTAAAATTATGAATTAGTATCCGCCTCCCAACTACCAACAAAAGTACGTATATTATTCCGTGATATTGGAATCATTTGAAAGGGCTAGAGATGAGAGTGAGCGTGCATAAAAGGATGCTTGCATCAATGACTGCCCTTGCGCTACATAAACGAAACACTTCTAATAATCTACCAAAGTAATACAAAGCTTCAAAGCTTCGAAAGGTTGCGGAAGGAAAATGTTTCCCATGATAATCACTTTGTTACATGTACCAATGCATTTTAGAATTCATAATTTCTACATCTATTGTTAGCCTGATTTTCGTTGTTATTATTGTTATGTTTTCGGTTGATGATACCCTTCAGCTCCAATTAGGTTGCGAAACTGTAACGATTCTCAAGTGTTCTTCATGGACGAAATGCCAGCATTGTATTATTAGTACTATATCTTCTACAACTTTGTTAAGACTCGTTCAGTAGAATGTAATATAGATGCTAGAATTGAGCTATTTTTCATTGCTAACAAAAAATGTAAACATTTCGTAGCCCATTATATTTCAAAAGTAAATAGCTTATGCTATAAAGTATCCATTAATATCCATCACAAATTTTCTAATAAGTGGATGGGAAAACTTTCGCCTTTATCCAAAGTCATTTATTTTATCAGGCACAGATTGCAGAGTAAATTGTGTTGGGGTGTCGTGTAGCCTGAATGTAATACATGCTGCAATAGATTAACATTCAAAAGTTATACTATCACGAAAACTACCATCCACTCTCGTTAAAGTAGTCAGCAATATTACTTTAGGAGTTCAAACAGAAAGTGGTTTTTACTGCTCAATATACCTAAAAGCGAGCAGTATCGAAAATATGCTGTTTTGTTTTCTCTATTTTCACCATCTTGTAAAATAGTTGTACATCCCATATTTGATATTGGACATCGAACGATATATAGGAAGTTCCACTATGACCAGAGTTCGCGTTAAAAGTCATGGGTCAGATTGTAATAATAATGTTGGTGTTAGATTCAGGAATTTTAGAAGAAGCATGAGTTATAATAAATATAAATAAATTCAAATTACTTCGAATACTTATCGGTGCTTGTTCTGATATAAGAAGTAAAATGAGATGTCCAAAAGTTGAATGTAGCAAGGCTACAACTATGTATCTTACTTGATGAAAATCGTATTATGTTTTTGTGTTTTGGCATTCATCTTTATACTTATGTAAGTGTTTGTATGCATGGTACTACGGAGTCCAGATGCACACATGCGTTGCATGAAAATATGTGGAATTATGGTTGCTAATAAGAACACGCATTCCAGAGATGAAACTCGAAGAAATAAGTTGTACGACAGTATATGTTAGTAATTTCTTTCACTACATATAGAATTACTACAACAAATGAAATTTAACAAAGATGAAACGGATGATATCTTAGCTTATTCCAGCTGAATTCTTTCATGAGTCATCTCTTTATCTGTCTGTCTAAGTGTAGTTAAAAAATTCTATATACAATCGATAAGTTCAACTTGATTTTCAGTAAAACTTGATTCAATTTCAAAGGGAAAAATGGAGTCAAAAATTACTTTTCATTTTCGTTTACTAAAAAAGAACTTACATAATATTTCACTCTTATTGCTTACGATTTATTTTCCAAAGTTTTTCTTCAACGTCATAGGCCATGGCTGCTATGCTATCACTCATCATATATGCATTACTACTCACTCTGAGCCAATCTTTTTTTGCCAACTCAGAGAGTCAAGAAATGCTTTCGGCTATTTTCACATACCAATTTCTTGCGAAAAAATCTGCAATGTAACGGAAAAACGTAATGTAACGCGTTCAGTTTTTTTCAATAAAAAAACTCCTTGGTCTCAAACCCCACACAGTGATATTCGTCAAGTTTTTCGTTGCAATATGGCATTCCCAGTTCTATCCCCTCTCTATCCACCTCTTCTCCTTGACGTAGCAGTTTTTTAATGTGCATACTCATGATGCCCTCTTAATTCAAGTACATCACGATAATGCGGCTTTAAATACTAAAACTGTATACGCGAAAGCTGCCTTTATATCATAATGCTCATTATGAATACATACATAAAAATTTGACAAAAAGTATAGACAAATCCCCATCATGCTCAACCTGGAATACAATAGTCTGCATTAAATATGAAGTACAATGTAAACTTACTAATGTCTATGTTTTATGCATAGCACAGTTGTTATATTAGATAGTCCATAAGCCTGCAATCATTTGCCAAGAAACACGAAGAAAAATGAAGAATAAGCTAAATGGATTGAAAAACAGGGGCCGCATCAGAACAGGAGAAAGCAAAATAGCATCCAAGTCGTTTCTCCATCCACAAAATAAATACATAATATTTTCGTCTACTGCGTTTAACTAGTTTTGTCTGCTGTGTTGTGTGTGAGTGCTCTCGTTTTCTCCATTCATGGTCTCGTTCTTAGCTGATGCTATTAGAACTTGAGTGCAGCATCATTCTCATCATCTCTAACAATAATATGCAGCAGCAGGGCAGAGGAAAACTGACTAGCAGAGAGGATGAGTCACCACCAACTTTTTTTTCTCCTTTGCTCTCCCTCTCTCATCCTCTCATACATACAAACTTTCCATAATACCGGCCAACACACAATATCGCATGCACATCTCGATCTTGCCGTGCAACCAGAGTGGGATGTACGTGGCCACCAAACACATACAAGTATTACAATAATATCGTTATCCTTTACTGATTCTCCTTTCCTCCTAGCAGACGAGACGACGGGAATGGTATTTGTAACCACGTGCTTGCCCTTTGGAAGCATATACATTGCTACTTTATGCATGCATATGCTTCTTGCCTTCACTGACTGTGAGGATTGCATTTTGGTACGAGTACAATGGTACAATTGCTACTGTTATAGTTCAATAGCTACTGAGAAGAAATCAGAAACTAGATTCCATTTTACACCAACAAGGAAAACGCATCTCTACATAAAATCAGTCAAAAACAGACTCCATTTTCTGATGATATTTGTACCTAATATGATAATGCCTATATTATTCATCATGCTTGAATAAGTTCCAACAAAAAAAAACGAGTTGCACAAAGTGGAAATGTGGCAGGTTGTAGAATAGAATAGTTCTGTTATATTTTATTTATATATTTTCAGGCCTTCATGCATGAGCGAAATATAGTCTCATATTAAATTTGTCGATAAAGATATGATATTCTTTCTTCTTGAAGACTATTACTGCATGTACATATCACGCAAAAATATGAGTGGGATGAATACAGTTCCAATATTTCAAGATGATGGACGCGTTTTCTTTTATAAATAGAATGCATACTATGATGAGCAAGAAAAGAAAAGTTGGTTCTGTCCAGCCCAGTCAAAAAGTAGAGTTTCCATTTCCAAACTTTTTTCTTTATTTCCTTTAATAATACTGGAGAGGAAAAGGAAAGCAGCTTTCTGGAGGATATGAAGATCTTTTGCTGGTTGAATGCTGATTTATTTTCGAGAGATCATGAACACGAATACCAAGGGCTCTCTCTCTCTCTCTGCTTGTATCATCGTCTCTCTATCATCTTGGTGGGGATGGATGACGAATGAATATAAGCTAGATGGCCTTGTACTGCATTATGGTATGCCCTCATTTTGCCTTTTTCCTAATACATCATAACATTTTGTATGCCAGAAATGGAAGGAACTTTTCCTTCCTACAAAGATTTCTAACTAGTTTTTCGCTTTTTCTTCAATTTGATTTCCTATTGCGTCTTTTTCTTAACTTCGTTTCGAGAGATTGATTTTTTTGCAAACGAGGGGGAATGGAATGCTTTGAAAGGGATGCTAAGAATGCATGAATTCCACTTTGTGCCCTTTCGTCTTTCATTTTCGGAAAGAAATCAATCTATATTTCCCTCTCAAATCTTCTATGACATGAATCAACATGTATTATTTTCCAGTAATGATTCCGCGTCTAGAATAGTATCATATAAATATAAATTCGAGGAAAGTGTCAAACGAGTGGATTCATTTTCTTTCATTTCGTTCATCACTTCTAAATACGTAATTCATCAAGGATAATCCAAGTATATTTTGGAGCGGTGCTCACCGATGTGGAACATATTTTGAAGCGAAGGTAGTAGTAATGTTTATTCCCACCAGGGCCCATTTATTACTGTACGAGTAAAGACTCCAAGAAGGTCATAAGTTTTTACCTCTGCTTTCACGCTTCGCTGTACGTACGTTCCGTGCAAATGTACTAGGAAGTCCTCCCTTCCTCCTTTTCATTGGCCTGCATCATCAAACTATTGCTCGGCTGAATGTACACAATCCTTAATACAAACAGCTTATGAAAAGCAAAATCAAACGCTCGCTGCAAAGTTAGCTTTGTTTGTTTCAATAGTTGCTTACATTCAAACTGAAAAAAACTGCTGCGTCCAGTGGAACATACTTTTATCAGTAGCTGGTCAAAATAATTTTTGAGTAAAGTTTAAAAAATTATCTATGAATGAAAAACAAATGCCGGGACATGCCGAGTTTATACATTCACTTTGCATAACGGAACAAGATTGAGCGGACAACTACATTGTTCATTCTGGCTACAAACCTTTGAGCTAGATTCCTGTACTGAATACATATTATATTATGGTACCTATGTGTACTTTCGATATCACGAGTTAAGCATGGTTGACAAAAAGTTAAGGCGCTTCCAAGACAGATTGATGATTATGACGGAAAACACCCTTGAGGATAGAAATTATGAGTATGTAAGGGAAAATGACAGAGAGGGAGAGCGAGAGAAAGTACGACTTGTGGAAGAAAAAAAGAAAGATGAAAATGAAATGAAAATGTTAGGATTATGTTCTCGCCAAACAACGTGGCATGTCTTTTGGCACTCTGCTGTGGCATCTGCATGCTTGTCCTGTTCTCCCTACAAAATTTGTATACTTTCATTTATTGCCCTAGTATACTGTTAAATGTGCATACTTACGTATAGCCTCGGTGACTATATGTACGAGCCCGTGAGCACCAATAGACAGACGACTGCACAGGATATTGAATAAAGTGCGACAAACTGAGAATCATATTCGTATGAAGGTAAAATCAAGTTGAGCAGCATTCCAAAAACTTTGTTGTAACACTTCCTTCCCATGAAATCCCATTTCCAGAGTGACTCGTTAGTTTGTTTTGTATAATTTTACAAGGAGGCATGTGGGTGTTTGTATTTTATATGCTACAAGTTGAAGAATTAATTTACACAGTCATGTTTTTCAACTTTTCACCATTTACATTTTACAAGCGCATTCACGTCATTTGTTTTTCTCTGGGCTCACTGGTTTTTTGAGAAACTCTACATTCGAACAATCAACTTAATTCATCCTTACATTTGCTCAAAGCAAAGGTATATTTTGGTAGAGTTGGCAACAGCGTTTGTCATTGCTTTGTTTACTGCCACTTGGGACTCTCATCTTTTTGTGCCATAAGTTTCTCGAAAAGAAAATCGGCAAATGCAGATACTCTCATGTACTGACATGATGCGTGCTTTCTCTTTGGAAGCAGTGACACTACAGGGTAGTTTGCAAGCTGAGAATTACTCGGAGAGAATTTACTGGGACGGCTTCATTCACGATGATGTCGGATTTGCAGGAATGCAGATGTAAGAATGAATGTAGGTACGTACCCCAACACAGAAACTGTATGTATTACGTGTTATATTCACGTCTCATAAACCCTTATCCATGCTATCTAGGAAATGACATTGGCTTTTTCCAGCTCTAATAATAAATTCCAAAAAAAAACTTATACAAAAAGACCGGGATTTTATTTCGAAACAGGGACTGAATTTATATTTTCCCTTGCTCGTTTCTTTTTGTCGTCATGCTCTAACTGCTTCTCTGGAGTAATAGGAAATCATAATTTATTATGATTTGATGCGTTTTTACTCTAAGGACTATATACAGCGATTCATGAATTTGATGAAAAAGGAATACCTTCACTTTCTTCTGCCATGTACTCTCTTGCTACAAAACGGATCAAAATATCAAAAAGTGTCCACAGCTCAGCATTTTAGGAAAATAGATATATGGCAAGTCCAGGTTTGAAGACTTCACAAGTATAACACTTTAAAGTCATTTCAATGGTCGAAAATTCCACTAAGATTTTAGAGAATTGTTCAAC
>JAQIXW010003006.1:0-14018 GCA_034700685.1 Willowsia buskii | reverse complement strand
AGGCGGATAATCAGTGTCAAGCTAAAAGTAACCTTCGCACTACACCATTATGTCTGAAATAATTTTACGTCATATGTTGATAAATATGAGAAATGATTAACGATTGATTAAGCACGTATAGCTACATATATACAGATAGTCGAAGAATTGTTTCAAGTTCAATGCTGCAGCAAAGATACACGGCTGCTGGATACAAACAAAGCACCAAACGTTTACTCGGGTTGGCTAATATAATGAAAGTATGGCATGCATTTCTAAGTTGGAAATTGGTTTTGCATTATAAAGTACAAGGAAAAACGACAGAGTAAATAATGTTTCGTACCTGGATTTCCTGTCAAACGAGTTGGTGGCTTCATTGTGCTTTAGCACAAAAGGAAGTCGGTTGGATACAACGATCAGAGATCCGGAAGCTTTGAAATTCATCTCAAAGCGACAATCAAACGATGTCTTCTTGTCTTATTGCTTGCAATCAGTTTTCTTAGATTCCCCCGATAAATTCGAATGGACTGTTGAGTTGTTTTATCAAACAAAATGATAATTTCTGTACTTTTAAAATAAATCTGAGTGATGAACTAAATTTCTGCAAAACACAAAAGAAACACTGTAATTATTGTCGACGCCTAGTTGGTGTGTGCTACTCCAACAACTGCGGTTATGAAAATGAAGTTCAGTGTCTAGTTTCTTGACAGCAAATATGCCCAGATAAAAATGAATACATGGAAGAGCAACAATGGACCTAAAAAGAATCACAATCACGGTCCTAGGGTATGTAATATGAACGGAATGAGTGTACGAATGATTTTCACGTGCAAAACGTGAGTGAATAAAAGCCTGCAATTTACTTGTGCAAGTTTTTAAAGCCTTGATGCATATGCATACAAGTTTTACTTTACAATTCGGGTTTCCTACGTGTTAGTGCACGAAGTAACGCATGCAAATACTATATGCTCGGCTATAGAGTGATCAGCTACCGGATCTCATGGTCCATGCTTTACATCAACGTAAAATCTATATCTTTGGTGGTCTTATCTTCATGATGCTGATGAGTCATTTCTATTGTACGAGATATTTTTACGTATCAAACTCACAGTATTGTTGCTTCCTACAACTACAGACCGGCATGAGGCAATGCTAATTAGGAATTAGAAGTCGACAAGCTTGTAGTGAAAATTAAGCATAATGATATGGTTCGAGATTTCTTTCTTTTTTTCTACGCACTATATAACAAAACATACTATTCCATATGCAAAAATAAATTGCTTACCAATGTCAGTGTCACTTCAGCCTCAATATATACCTGTGTTTGCACTTTGCACGTGTTTATCACAGGGGATGTTTCTACAGAACTGCCCAAACAATGAAATGAATGTATGATTTAAATAACATGCTTCACTGAAACCGATAAAAAGAAAAGAATAAGCAGAAGCACGAATCTTTATATTGTTAAATGGGTATTATATCGTCAGAGATCCTACTTAAGGTTAAGTATGCAGTTTGCTTTGTAGATGTCCATGCGTTTATGCCAGAAGTATCTTGTTTCGAATCTACGAACTAACAGTGTGTAGGTATGTATGCCGAAATTTCTTCCTACTTCCAGTTCAGTTGGTGGTGGCCTGACTGGTTATTATCACTTAGGGATATAGGTTTATATTCATAGGAATTATATAATATGCATTCATCCTCGGCGTTTCTCACAATGAAATATAAGATTTTGTCTTTAAAGAGCGTCAGCAAATCGACCACTTTCGCGTTCTCTCGGAAAAGCTGGCTTCAAGGTTATTCTTCTACATACTCATAGGAAAAGATAATAACAGATATAATATAACATGTACTTATTAGACCTTCTCATATGACATGCTTAAAAACGTGGTTTCTTTGCTGTACTGACACTCAAAGTTTTTTCATCAACCTTTTGTTTTTTAATGAATAGTAATTTTTTGTTTTCTAATTTTAGCTTTCTGGAACTATTTAGGAAGACTTTAATGGTTTACGGAGGCTGGAGGCAGTTTATCTCAGAAGAAAAGTATAAAGAATGAGGTCAGTATATGAATTCATAATCATGATGACATGTAAAACTGTTATTCAATGCTTCATTTGCAAAAAATACCCATATTCGTGTCAATTGATTCAGTCAGTAACCCACAACAAGAGTCTGTCCTCTATGTTAATTCAAAATTTTTCCATGTGCCCTACATTTCCTTTGAACAGATGCTACTAAATGTGACCTAAGGAGTGAAAAAAGGAAATTTGTCACATTGAAAAATGCTGACGATATGTATTTCTTTATGTATGTCTTACAAATAATGTTCATGGAAAAAAACTAAGCTTGACAAAGCAAAATGTGTTAAGATAGATCAAGACAAAAGTGCGTGTTGATCGTATAGTAAGGGTTAAAGTTTTAGAACTTTCTTTTAGACTGAAACTGGCATATACAAAGCAATAATGCATAAATTAAATTGTGTGCTTAAACATCCCTTAGCTTAAAAAGTTTGTAATGCCTGTAAAGCATAAGGCATCCCAAGGTACCTGAAGAATGTTTCAACGAATATAAAAATTTAAATTTAGATTGACTTACCGATGCGATGGGGTTTAACTTCAGATTGTTCAGATGTACAATACTAAGGGTCACTGAACATTTTATTTTTCAGACTTCCAGTACTACGAGAGCACTCAAAATTACTTTATAATGCTGCTTTAAAGGTTAAAGTAGTTGAAAATAATTAGGCTTTAATTTATCGATCACTAACCACAGCATGAGTTGCTTGTTGTGACTACTTGTGGATCCAGTGATGGACTACCGCTACATGGTTAGGCAGAGCCGTATTCATATTTCACCGAATTGTATCATCATCCTGCTACTCATTCATTAGCTTCACAACCAAATTGATACTCATAACATTTTGTTTGAGTAAATATTATTATAGCAGATTCAATCCTTATAGAGAATGCGTGCAGACATAACCTGAAAGTGTTAAATAGAGCAGGAATCCTTCAGCATGCTTACTATATGTATATTGTGCTTATGTACATTACAATATGCTATATATGTAAGTCCGTGTCTATAATTATATCCATGTAATTAGACTTTCAACTTTCAACTATATAACTTAAAATCGGTTAATATCTTCGGCCTGGTACTTCTTTCATCTCATCGCACTGACAACGTAATGCTTGGATTTATAAGCCAATGTTCTGCACAGACACAGAATCACATTTCATATAGCTATAATATATGTACTGGACGTAACGGTTCGCGACATTGTAATGAGCACGAAATACTCTTGCTTTGTCTTCTTCATCGCATGGGTGAAATTTTACAGTTTTATGCTTCATCCAGCTATATAGTAAGGCATCAAGCATAAGTTGCTCCATTTAAAATAGCTCACTAGAGAAATGGTGATGTGATGAAGAATTGTCATTCGTTTATAACAGTTATGAGCTCACATCATACTTATCAGTATAGTAGTGGTAGTGGTTCTCTTTACACAATTAGAAATATTTTCATTTCTCAATATTTGATATTATGTCGCAAAATAATTCATTCGTCAGGTAACTTGGAAATGAACTTGCACATCAAGAAAATTTTCACTTTCACAATAATTCATTCACAACATACGTATAAGTATACATAAAATTCATCATGCATCGAGTATATGAAATGCGTATAAAAGAGTACTTGACATTTAAAATGGAAGTTACATGATATAAAGCTTCTTATTAACATTAAATGTTATTAAAGCAGAATCTCCTTACAGTACAGTGACAGTATTACATCCTTATCAGTATAATAGGTTCTTATATATGATGCAAATAATAATTACATGTCAACACAAGACATTATATTGCTTCAAGTAAGCAAGATTCCGTTTTTATATTAACTCTATACTCTATACCCATCATTTTAACATAGCTTTTTATATTCGGAAAGTCAGAGCTTACATTGCATTTTACATACGTTTGAAAGATATTCATAAACAAAAGGGCCTTGTTGATCATCCGATTCTCTAAAAGAATGTGTCAGATTTTATTGGAACACCATCGCTTGGGAATGCTTTAAGTCTAGACTCTAGACTTACCTTTAGATTTAATGTAACTAATGTGTTTAAGTTATTCCATGGATTTCTGGTAGTCGTAGGCCTTGAATTATGCCAGAACTTTAGATGCGTCATTCGCACTCAAGAATAAATAATTATCATCCTTGACAAAGTCTTTTGACTTTGGTCAAGCACGACACGACAGTCGTCATTTCATCTCTATTATAAAAGATTTTTGCTAAGCACGTCTTTGAGCAGATGATGTACATCCATTTCCAAATTTATAAAAATGTTAATGCATTCCATTTCAAAAGAAAGTCTCTATCCCATATATCACGTTGATTCCCTCTATGCCGTGAACCTGAATTTTAAAAACATCGAAGCTTCTTTGAACGTATCTACATTTGGCATTTTGAAGTAGTTAACCTTGCTTATCCTCTGCAGGATATCAACTACTCACTGCTGTGCTCGCACTTGTAATAGCTTGGACTTCGTTTTGCTGGTATCTCTGGAGCCCCGATGTCAAGCAAAGTATGGGAACAACAATAAAATTCATTTTCATACCATTACCATCCTCAATTCGAGCCTGTATACATATCCCGGCATAATATTCAGGTTACTGGTTACATAACGGAATGATGTCAAATGCCAAGAGGTGTGTGTGGTATAACTACGAATACATTTAGAAAAAATCTACTTTTAAGTACTAGTGGAAGGTTTTTAAGAGTGAAACTTGCTTGTTTAACATATTATCTGTTCACTTTTTTGGTAAGTAGTATGATGTGTATATATTTCATTTTCGCTCAAGGTCTCGACAAGCTTGAGTGATTAGTGATTTGGTTGTCCGGAATATTGCATTTAATGCAATAGTAGGAACATATAAGCTATAATTATAATGATTGTATTCTGGAACTACTTTTTAATTGCTTATATGTCTTCAACAACACATCAAAATACCCATTACCAGTGCAATATGCTCCATAAAAATGAAAGTAAAACCTGTTTATGGCTGTACATTTCAATTTGTTTGATTTTTGTATTTGTTCAGATTCACACAAAGTAAAGACAATTGATTGATGATACGGGATACGGCTTGGCTTGCAACTGTGGAGTCATGATACATATATGCATACCAACCAGAACTGCTTAAATTAATAATTTTGATATGTATGCGTAGTTACAATAATGTAACACAAGAGCCGGTTATACAACACTTGACATCACAATACAAATGACATGATGCGGAGTTTTACTAGACTAGTGTTGATGGTCGAATGTCGGATGAGTTTTAAACAAAGTCTTATCAATAATGATTCATATGTTCTTATTAGTTAACTTCATCTAAAGTTGCACAATAAAAAACATGTGATGTTTAAATTACTTCTAAGATTAAAGCATTTGCATCATACAATTGCATATAAGTGACAGTGACACATTAAACATACATCGCATGATCATCAGTATTCAATATCAGTAACCGTGATTTAATGTTTGGTTTTAATGCATGAACATGAATGACTTCTAAATAAACTCTTGAACTAATACGATTAATAAAACTGCATACAAATATCAAGAATTTGGAATAATTGTTTATTAACACAAACATAAATAAATGCACTCTTAACATTTATATGAAGAATAATGAATAATGACAAAAAGTTCAGTAGGTAGTTATAAATAAATATTGTTACTGGAAGAATACGCTAAATTTTGCGCATTTTGTAAGGCAATTTATATGACACTCAAAAAATCTAGATTTTCTATATAAAACAGAGCGTAAATGCAGCAAGTCTTGATTCCTCCAAATTAAAGCAAATAATTTACATAGCAAAGCTCAAAAACGATTGAAAATGTAACTTTTAACCGTCTCATGTACGCACTATTTGACAAAGTACGCTCGAAATAGTCGGAATGTATTCAAATTATGATCTATAAGTTCTTAAGTATTATTTCCTAAACAATAAATTATTACATATTATTATGCTTGTATCGACATCCCGTTTTTAGCATCTCATACTTCAACAGCGTACATTTGTCAGTAATCATTACCATAATAATAGTTAACGTATATATCGTACGAGATTTAGTTGTGTTGTATATTGGATGAATTTGTATCACACTGTTAAAGTTTAAACCTTGTTTTTTCAATAAACCATCCAGGTCTTGGTAACTTTTTATTTTCACCGGTGATGGAACTGCGTCGGGCTCCTTAAAGAATTAGGTGCTTTAGAGTAGATAAAAATAGAAAAAAAATTAAGACGGCGATAGATTGTCATTAAATGCATGGATAATTTGGTAGTGTTATTTGCAGGCGGACCTGAGGTAATGAAAGAGTATCAAGCAAAACAAGTAGATACTTTGTCATACTTAAATGTGTACTGAGGAACTTTTTGCTTCTTTACTCTCGATGTAGAAAATAACTTAACAGTAACAATTTTTAACTGTATTAATCTGGTAGACAAACTTGCCGGCAGTGTTACCAAAATAAATTTATACTGGAAAGATAATTATCATAAGGCAGCATATCGATGTTTTTGCAAATCGATCGGTCGAAACTCTTGAAGAAATGATCTACCGTTTTAAACAGTTAGTTTGAATAGTTATTCTAAACCGGTTACATTATTATTATTGTTATTATGCTTAGATATTTATCATTTTGAAGCCTCTTTTGAATAGAATGTACTAAACAGATTCTTCATCTTCAGAATCATGATAATGTATTTCCTGTTTTATTGTTGATAACCGCGAACAACGAATTGTAATTTCCTCCCCGATTTCACACATTGCTCCAAACGCCTAGAAAATAAAATAGTAGACATCATTGAACAAAACATTTGAACTATTGCTTAATTATCATTCTTGTAGCAGAAAATTGTGACAATGAAAACTCACGTGATCTAACATTTCCTTAGTGTGCGAGGCACTAACACAAAATCTGGTTCTCCCTTCTACTAGAGGTGTTGCTGGAAATCCAACTCCCACGGTTGCAACTCCCCTTTTAATCATTTCACGTACTACGTACGCTATTTTGGTAGGCATGTATAATGCAACTGGTATTACTGGAGAGTCGTCATTTCCATAAACAATGAATCCTGCTTGTTTAAGTTTCTGTCTAAAATATCGCGAGTTTCTCTTCAATTGACGAATTCTCTTGATTCCTTCATCAGTGCCGTCTTCGCCCATTATCATTTTCATAGATGTAAGAATTTGTTGAGCAACTGGTGGAGACATGGAAGTTCCATAAGCGTGTGCATGACTGTTCCGTCTTAATAAGTCAATTAACTCCTTGGATCCAGCAATATAACCTCCTGCAGAACCGAAACTCTTAGTAAATGTTCCCATAAGAATGTCAACCTCTTTAGGATCACAACCCCAGTAATCCACGACTCCACGTCCATTAGGACCCATTGCGCCGATACTATGAGCCTCATCTAGATACAAATAAGCCTGAAAGTGCATCAAACACGGTATTAGACATTAGCTTCTTTGGAATAATTTATTAACCAATACAACAATACATAGTAGAGGAGGAAGATACTACTTACCCCATATTTTCGTTTTAAAGACAGGATCTCGGGAAGTCGAACAACGGAACCTTCCATACTATACACACCCTCAACAACTATTATGATCTTTTCCCAAGGTAAATGTGTTCGTGGTTGCCCATTTACTATTCCTTCTCGTAGTCGCTTTTCCAAACTCCGCATGTCTATATGGAAAGAATACGAGTACAATAGTTAATCTTATTATTACCTACATCAGGTATCATGAAAGTATTCAAATTAGTAATTAGCTAATATTGTGCTTACTGTTATGTTTGAAGACACGAATTGTCGCTCCAGATAATCTTAGTCCTAATATAATAGAAGCATGATTCTTTTCGTCACTTAAAACCAAACAGCCTTTATTAAATATGGCAGGAATGTTCATTGAATTGGTAGCAAAGCCCATTGCACAAGTTATGGCATCTTCACTTCCCACAAATCTGGCTACTAATTGATCCAATTCGTCCAACGCGTGAGTGTTGCCCAATTCCTTTCTAGTGCTACACGTCCCGACACCGCACTCTCTGACTGATTTGATTGCAGCTTCAGCACAAGTCCCGTGATTCTCAGCAAATCCAAGATAGTTGTAAGACCCCAAATTTATACAGTTTACCTTATTTCCGGTCATTCTGCAAAATAGGAATATTAAATTATTTGTTCATTACATACTGTAATTTGTTGGTGTAAATTAAAATTACAAAACCATATCTTACTCGAATGTCCACCCATAATCTTTTGATTCCCTTTCCAAAAGAGTAATATATTTTCCAGGCACACTTCCAACCGGCATGTTCCAGCAATCACGTACTCGCCGGTAAACATGGCGTGTATAGAAACTCTCAAAGCTGGCATACAACGGCACATAACCCTATTCAGCAAAACAAATACACAGAAACAACATGTTATAATTTATGACATTTTTTAAATTACCAAAGTAAATAAAAACTGTACATTTCATAGTAAACTCACATCCCGATTTTTCTCCTTTGCTGTTCGTGGTCGTAGTAAATCATTTACGTAGCCTACCAATACAAGCACTGCATAACACAGATAAGTACAAAAGGCATCCCATAGTGAACACTCTTCAAAAGACTCTCCAGCGCGTTTCCGTTGTCCCCGTTTTTTGAAATTTGCACCACGATTATCAACTTTTGGCTTTGTAACAACCTGCTCACGATTTCTGTCCTTAACTACGTGTCCATTGGCCTTAGGAGTTTTTACAGTTGGTATTTGGATTGTGATTGGAGTAGATTTTTGCTTGATGACATCTGTTGTGGCACATTTGCTGACCCTGTCAGAACTGATCACTCCTGGATTGGAGTACACAGTAGCAACACAACCGTTGTAAAAAGGCTTCATTTTTATCTCCTTAAGTGAACCACTCCAGTCGTTCGGTGATATACAATTTCAAACTATAGGCTTCTTTGTAAATTCAAAATCCAGCCTTACTTCCGATTCCGACTGTCCTCCACCGAAAGACAACAGGTCATGAACTAAATCAAAACATTGCATTACCAGGAATTACATTAGATATTACTCATTTCCATAAGCGAATGTGATTTTTCACATTGATGGGTAGTTACTACATATGTATTGAACATAGCGTATTAACATATCATCATACTATCATACCTTTGTAAAAAATTTCGTTTCAGTTTCACTAGCTTCCAAAATACAATATTATACACGTGTGTGTTATATTGTAGTGCTTTAGATGTAAATTATGGAGTCTGGACAGTCCGGGTGTGAATACACTAACAGGTCTAACTATGAGAAAACTACCAATGATATCCTGATTTCCCGTGAGAAGTTAATGGAGTTGAGGGTTGGTTTCGGGCTTCAGGTAATCGCCGATGATGAGAACAAATAAATGATAGTTGATAAGGATGAGTTTCGCACATTTTCAGATCACAGTCGGCGATACATAGTATCAGACGCACAACGAGTTTACTAAATCTTGATTCAAGGAAACACCATTGACACACCGCATCATGGCTCTCCACTCCATTGCATGATTCTGATGATTCCAACAGAAAAAAGGCATTATACATAAGTTAATGATACCACTTACACATCATTGAATATGAGATGAGATGCACATAATAGCTTTCACAATGTTGAATGTAAATGCTCATAAAGTCGTGGTCAGCTACATCCAGTTACAACGTGCGATGATGATCATGAAATATTGGATTAGAGAGTAGCCAAGTTTTGGATTGGGATTACTCATATTAGTACTTATTATAAAATTGTATAATTTCATTGAAAGCTGAAAAAGATCTACTTTACTTTTTTCCTAAATCCTTGCCAAATATTTCGTTGGGATGTACATAATTCATACATGGATTGTTCCAAAAATTACCTGGAAATATAAGTTATTAAATATTAGGAAAAAATATGAGTAAAATATGCATACATTTTTAACAAGAGTGCATTCGCAACATTTACCTTTAATCTTATGAACAAATACAAATAATTCTGATTTACGTAGTAAAAATCACAACAACACTCATGTAGTGGTTGTTATATCCCTAAAGAAATTACGAATTTACGATGCGATTATGATAATTTTATGACTAACGAGCTTTTCACCGCATCATCAATCTCATTCAAAACGCTGTATGATTCATGAACTGATATGATAAGGACGATTAAGAGCAGACGTACAAATGGAAATAAATTGCAGAAATTGACCAAATTACATCCTCCTCCTATTCGATTCTCTTCCATTTGAGAATGGAGAGACGAGAGACTACCACGCACCGGAAAGTTAAGTTTACAAAATCAAGCGCTTTGCTTGTAAAAATGTCAAAACAAAATATACTAAATACATACCTACGAACCGAATCTGTGCATAATGCACATGCAAATTTGTTGACTTCTGCAAAAAAAAAAAAAAATGTTTAGCATTCACACTTTGCACCTACATTGCTCCTTTTGTGTATTTCAGTTATTTTGCAATCGGCGATATGGAACAAGAACTATAAGGACCATATAATTATACTAAGAATGATCAACTAACAACTAAGATATAAGTTTTGTGAGTATGAACTCATCAAAACTTATCAAATGACAATAAATCAGACAGTTGTAGTATTTTTGCACTCAATTTGTGGATATTAAATTACCGTATTTTTTTGTGAAATGGTCGGAGAAATCCAACGTAGAAAGTTGTGTAGCCTATTGTTATTCCTAAATGCTAAATCACATCGAAATAACTTTCTTTGTGTTTGGGTTGCACAAGAAATCACAATTGAACTCACTCATTATAAGAACCGATTCAAATGCATAATTGGAAAATTGTTTTTATATACAAGTACTAACAAAAGCCGAGAGCTGAATTTCATTTTTTATCGGTGTAAACGACAGTAATATTTGATAACCTAGATTTTCAGTTTTTTCTCGTTTAATTACAATAGGGTGTATGTGTGTATTATTGTGAGATTGGGAACAACTGTGAGCATGAGTATGCATGCATCATCATCTTCAATATCCTCAACATTGCATTGTGTGAAGTACGGGTTTGCGAGCGAAGCGAATGCAATGAAATGAACGCACCAACACCAATCCAATCACACATGCGGTTGGGGTGCGGATGTTTTCTCTATGAATGAACAATGGATTTAATTTTGATACTACTATCTTTCTTAACCTACCAACACGTATATTTTCGAATATGAACTATGAAGACGTGCTAAGCAGTGGTACTAGTCTGGTCACTGGTTGAGTCGTTGGGTGGTAGGAGTGCCTATGGGCTATGATATGATCAATATTAATTGAATTAGTAGGTTTTAACTTCTATGGTCATTGCATGATAATATGCGACTATTATTGCAATTGCTTATGGTGGTTTAGGTCACGTAGCGTCCTAAAAGGTGTCTACCATACAAAAATCAGGTTTCAAAGGTTCGGGTTCGTGTCATGCACTTCGTTGGTTTACATAATGTTCATGAATAGATAATATAACCTTCGAATATGCAGAAACATTTTTCAAATGGGAACATTATGTGATTGTCACTATGTGACTCACATACTTACATAATGTGAATGCGAATTTAAAAATGCATCATGTAAGGGAACTAATTCATTGATTGCTGTGGTGGTGCAGGTGCAATGCAACAAGACCCTTCTTGTGAGCAATGGTAAAATTTGCAACAATGCGGCAAATTTTTTAGTTTTTTTTGGTGCAAAACTTCCCTGTGTAAACTGTAAATTGCTCAAGAGAATAGTTATTATGAAGTGTACATAGTAAATACAATACGCGTAATTATGATGATGATCATCATCGTCAACGTCATCATCATGATCATAAGCTCAATTTCAACAGTTTCAGTTTAACAAAAAAGCAAAGATAAACTTAAATTAAAATAGTTTATATGCAAGTTTGAATTGAAGTGTCATTGATAATGATGACTAACAGTAACAGTAGACACTGTACATTCCGCATTCATATCTCTGCAACCTGCATCTCAATCTCAATCTCAATATTCTCAATCGCATCCACCCAAACCGCACGGCTGCCGGCTACATCTACTACTACTATTACGGCTGCTGTCGGAAAGGTGCGGCTGTTTACTTTTTTTGTAGCAGTGGAGAGCATGTGATCAAAAGCCTTTGTGCAGGCGGTTCAGAATGATGCTATAATATTTCGTGCTTATGATTATGATGATGACGGACTAAATGCCTTTTTCGCTTTCCACTGGCTTATCGATAAAATTAGCAATTATTTTGAAGGCCTGATGTTTTTGATATTTATTTTGACCATCTCAGCAGCAACAAAAATTGACGAAGCATTGAGGCATGTCCTGGAAATTTAGTTTTCGTTTATTAATTGAATGAATCGTTTTGTTGGGCGATATATAACTACTCAAAACTCATAAACATAAAATATATTTTTTCTTCCCCTATTATAGTGTAATTTTCTTTATCATGTGTAACGTATGATTATGATTACACACATGCATGACATGACATCGTGCATACTAATAAATATTGTTTTTAAACATGATAAGGTGGATTTAGTAGACTTAAAACCGAACCAAACCGGTCAACAAGCAGTAAATGCACCCGGTTGCTAGACTCTTGATTTCGAATTTCGGAGCATCAGCTGCGTATTCATTATTCATAAAACACTCAAAAGTCATTTGTATTTGAAAATTTTATTCTCCTTATTCATTCCTTACACAGAAAACCGTTCTATTATTATTTATCCGTTCATGAAACCACGCACTTGCGTAACATTTACATATTTTGTTACTTTTTTTATTTTGGCAACACGTACCACAAGGATTGTATAATTGTATTTAACTTTACTCAAGTTTAAAATCATTTCCTATCAAAAATCGCATGCGATTGTTGTAAGTACATAACTTAAAATATCAAAACTACATGACTGAGACGGTTGGGAAATAGTCAATTTTAACGATTTAAACAGGAAAAAATATTCCCATAAATTCGTAGGTCAGTTTCTAAAAGATAATTTAAACAACCTTCAGTTCCGTGGAATTAAATTGTGTTGCAGTGGTTTTGACTATAATTTAGGATTGCTGTCAAGTCGAGTTACGTCAACTTTATCCTTCGTCACTTGTATTTCAGGGTCATCATACAAAAAACCCTCATCCACTTGAAGTCACTTAAGCCGGTGAGTGAGAATAAATTTACTTAATCAATAATTATTAGTACTGTTGGCCACTTGATAGTTTATTTACTACTCCCTATGTTATAAAATAATTATTTGTGTTTACATACCTAATCAAAACCTACTCGTATATGTATCAATCGTGCCAGTTCTAACATTGGTTGGCATAATCGGCAAAGGCGTAATTAAATTAGATACACAAATGGATTGTTGAGTCTACTTTCTTTATAATATTATTCGTTGATAGCATTATGCTATTTATTATGCACCAATAATTGAATGTTATTAGTACATTTGGTATCGTCACAGAAAGACAATCGTGTTGTAATATATAGATTTTCCATTATTTTTATATTTGTAACATAGGCCTTCAAAAAATTAATATTAGAAAAATTATTTTAACCCATTGAGTCATAACATGCCAGTTACTGACAGTTGTCTGCTTGGTCGTAAGAAGCTGAACTGGAAAATATATACGATATGAGTTTCTATAAGATTCTCCTTTGCTCATCACTTCAGATTGTTGATTTTTCATGCGTAAAGTCTGATAAACAACACTTAATTAGTTTAGTTGTATGCTCTAGCGTAATTTCATTCGTCAAAGTTTTTCAAGTAATCCGTCTAGCGGACCATAATATTATTCTCTCAGTATTTACAGTTCCACATGCACTAATTTAAGAGTATCAGTGTTTGAAACTGCGTTATTAGTTGCAAATGATTATCATAAAGCTTTTACAAACTTTAAGCATTTACCTCAATTATTCAATCATTCCTATTTATTCATTTTCCTTTGTATGAAAT
>JAQIXW010003005.1:0-14019 GCA_034700685.1 Willowsia buskii | reverse complement strand
ACGATAAATATTAGTGATCGAATTAAGAACGTACTAGGATTTAGGAAGAATCTGTTTGCTAAAAGTGATTACAGAAGTCTAAAGGTGTTTGCGGACGACCCTCCGGATTTACACTTTGAAACTACTAGAGCTTTCGTTTATACTGATATAATCGAACCTCAAGTTGTGGGAGACTCATTTGCTCCACTTTTATACACATTTCCAGTGTCAGGCGAAGAAAGGGAGCGGAAACATTTAACACCAACACGCAACTACATTAGTCTAAAAAATTCATCAATCGATAGTATATTTATATTAATTTGTAACGAGTTTGGAGAAGAAGTGAACTTTGATCGTGGAGCTTTGTTTATTACTTTACATTTTAAAATTAAAGAACAAATAAAATATGGAGGTTAAAACCGATTTTGCATTTTTAACCCCTACAACAATCTCAATAACTGGAAGTACTGGCTCTGGGAAATCATTTTTTGTTTATGAATTATTAAAAAATGCTAATAGGTTGTTCACTCCTAAGCCACGAAATCTTATCGTTTTATACTCTCAATATCAAGAGATTTATGAGAAAATAAAATTGCTAGATAACTTCGAAACTATAAAAATAGTAGAAGGGTTAAACATTGATTACGAAGAAATTGAAGACACAATCATTGTCATTGACGATCAAATGCGTGAGATTATGAAAAATGATAAGCTGCAAGATGTTTTCACGAAGTTATCACATCATCGGAACATAACGTGCATAACATTAACACAAAATCTCTTTCCAGTTGGAAAATATTCAAAGGATATTAGAATTAACGTGCATTACTATATTATAATGAAATCATTTGCGTTGCAGTCTCAGATAAGACATTTAGGGATACAGCTCTATCCTCACTATCCTAAATTTCTTCTGGATAGCTACAAAAAGAGTTGTATAGACAATTTTAGTTACTTAGTACTGTCGCTGCATCCACGCTGTGAAGATGTTCTTCGCGTTGTCACTAAAATAATAGAATCTGAACCTACAATTGTATTTTTACCAAAAGAAAAATGAGTAAGTGTACACTAAGAAATATTGACTTCTTAAAAGCGTTGTCAAAAAGCTCGGGGAAAAAACGCGAAGAAATAATCAGTAGAGCCAGCAAGGATAATATACATTGTTTAACGGAAATTGCACATAATACCCTCAAGGGTAATTTAAAGTACAAGAAGAGTGCTTTAAAAAGTTTGAAAAAATTTAAGCAAGACATTAGAGGAATTGCAAAAAAATCACTACCGTTAAAAAAGAAAAAATTAATTTTATCGCAAAAAGGAGGATTCATTTCAGCTCTTATCGCCCCTGTACTAGCTACTTTGGTGTCTGGAGCTATTTCTAAAATCATAGATAATTATGGCTAAACAAATGAGACTTATATCAGAGGAAGAATATCAAAGGCTCGTGAAAGGAGGAGTACAGCCAGATTCTTCTGAAAAAATTCGCATTGACTTTTTAAAAAATAAAAGCATTGGAGAAGATGTGAAAGTGAATTTTTATGGAAAACTGATACGTGATATAATAAAAGAAGAAAATAAAAAACGGAAAATTGACTTAGAGAGTGACTACAAAGAATTTGAAAAAAACTTACTTCCAGAGGTTAAACAAGAAGAAGCAAAGCAAAGGTTCCTACCAGGTACAACTGCTGCTACTGCTGCAGCAGAGACGCAAGGTCAAACAGGTGAACCAGTGGGTGGGGATGCTGAAAATCATAAATACAAATTCGGTACTACCAGCGATGGATCTACGCAGCTCAGTGGAGTTTTCAAAGTGCGAAGTAAAGACTTAGGGTTCATGGACACCTGGACGGGAGAAGCGTCAAAAAGCAATGCTGTAATGTTGCTCACATACTTCAAAAACTTTCCACAGTACATTAAATGGAATAGTCAAGGTCATGTTGCTTACCAACATTCAAATTACGATCCAAAAACTAGTATAGTAGACCTTCTTCAGTTTGTATTACGAAGTCGAGCTAAAGTAGAATGGCCTCAAGGTTTACGTCGATTTCTGGAGGTGTGTAATCAGCTTCATATAAGCCCTCATTTGTTTACACAGCCTGCAAAAGCGTATTATCAAAGATTATATAACAACCCCGCTGATGTTGTAGTTGACTCTCTCCCCTCCACACCTTTGGCTTCGTCTACGTTCATATCACACCACCCCACATCATTACGTGGATATGAAGCATTAAATATAGAAGATGAATTCAGTGATGCGTCAAGAAACGTTTCATTTAATGCGACTCAAGAGGAATACTAAAGCGTATAAAAGCAAAGATTTTCTCAGACCAAAATATCAGTCCTGAAGTTTACGAGAAGCTACTATCAACTCCTATTCAGCAGAAATCATGGCACAAGCAATGCTTGATAAGAAGAAAGTTGCGGATCAATATGGTAAATTAAAAATATATCTTTTCTCAAAATTTTGTTGAGGATAAAAACTTATGTTCGGAAATTTTGTGATTTATAAAAAAAACTGTAGGTTTGTCTCCCTCCCGCGTTATCATGCCTGAGTATGATTCGCAGATGCCCTCAGACGACGAAGACGAGGATGAGAGTTTCGAGCCATCGAAGGGTCTCTCGCGAAAATGGGACATGGATATGTTCAACGTCATGTTTCAAATGAACATACACAAGAATACTACATTAACTGCTTTCTGGGCATCACGCGGGGCTGAAGTTCAACCAGTAAGAATTCCGAGGCGTCTTGTGGCTGAAGTGTCTGCTGTTATGGAAAATTGTTTTAAAAGAGCTGAGAGATATGCAACTAGAGTAAACAGAGTTAACAAAAAGAAAAATAAATAAATGTTTTTAAATGTGAGTTTTTATTCACTTTATTTACGTATTTACATATAAAAACATAGCACCTGAAAGCAAGTCTTCATAAATTATTCCTTTCATACCTGACCTTTATCCCTGTAGAGGTCAAGAAGTCATCAAACATTGAACTCGACTATTTTCGACAAGTCACTGTAACATAGTAAGCCGTAAACCTGTATTTTTAAGTCAACGACTCGGCTGACCTCTCTTGACCTCGGCTGAAGGCCGAGGTCAAGAGAGGTCAGCGGGGTCGTTGGCTTAAAAATGGTTTCATCAGACACATTTTGCGAACGTTAAAATCAGATAAAAATTTAAAAGGTGGTGGTAAATTCTAAGCAAATTTTATCCATTCATTGCTACAAACCCTAATACCTTGTATTTTTTAAAGTCTAATATTTTAGTAAGCACGTTTTTCGCTTATGATTATTATACGCACAAGTGCAAAATTAAAAGATGATCTAAAGTTATTTGTGTGTAGATTTCTACTTAAAATCAACCACCAAAATTGCGTCAAACGTGCGTTCAATAAGCTGATCAATATATTCCTTATACGACTCTTTATCTACAAGCCAGAAAGTGCCATACCTTAATGTAGCAGGTGCAACCGCCTTGGCACTTCTTAATCGTACTCTATTTACGAATGAGCGTCTCTTTGCGCAAGCAAATTTTGCTAGAAGTATATGCACCTCAATTACTTGTATGGCCAAACTAAATATATTAAAAAATATAGGAATAGTGGTAGCATGACTAATAACAGATACAAATAAAACTAACGCAAAAACCCATAAACGGGAACAGTTACTTGTTCAATCGGACAAATAATCAGTACCCAAACACTAAAAACAAAAAACCAAAAAACTAAAGTCATTATCAGGTAACCTGCATAATTTTTTCCAATTTTTTAACCAACAATCTCCCCCAACTGTAATAATTATAAAACCCGTGGAAATCTCGTATATCCGCCAGAATGATTATTATTATTATTATTGTCACTTTATTTCCATTTTCATTATTTCAAGTCACGTGATACATAGCAGCCTACACATAGCAGGACTTACATTGTAAAATTAACATTAGGTCAATTATAATTTATTTACATTTATTTTAAAATCTTATTTATTTAACAGGAATTTAGAAAGTTCTTTCTTAAATGATGAAAAATTTTGTATTTCCCTAATATTTTGCGGAAGCTTATTCCATAACTTAACTCCCTGGAATTAAATAGCTCTTTCTCCAGCATCCAATCCTGGATTATAATTATATGAAAATTTACCGCTGTCACTATCTCTGGTATTGTAGTTGTGGGTTGATTCGACAGTTACAAAATATTCATCAAAATAAGGTACATCTTTACAATTCGCAATTTTAAACACTATACATATTAGTCTGAATTCGTACAATTCTTTTGCAAACATCCATTTTAATTCAGTCTTAATTTTCTCTGCTACCCTATCAAATTTCCTAACCCGTAATATTAACCTTCCGAGAGCACGCAAAACAGCATCCAATGTTTTTAGGTATATGTCATAAGTTGCACGGGCTATAATAATCATGTAGTTTAATACAGACAGTATTAATGAGTTTCCAAGAACTTTTAACTGATCAATAGTGAACGCGTCACGTATTGTATACACCACTCGTAATCTAATATAGCATATTTTTGCCGCATTTTGAATGTGTGATTTCCACGATAAGTCTCCAAATATTAGTCCAAGACATTTCAGTATCTGACCGTTTTGGACTAAAAACCCTTCAAAATTAAAACTAAAATTATTTAGTGAGCTGACTTTACGTGAAGCACTAATTGTAATCATTTTGGTTTTGTCGTTGTTGATTGTTAGATTATTTTTGTCAAAAAACGATTTTACTCGCCGCATGTCATTTTCGATCATAGTTTGCAGTGCATCAAGATCGTTTATTGTCCCAATAAATATTATATTGGAGTCATCAACAAACATAACTACTTTACCATCTAATACAAATTTTGGCATGTCATTGATAAACAGCATAAACAGCACTCCGGCCAAAATGCTTCCTGCTGGTAGCCCAATTAAGGTGTTTCTATTACTTGACCTCTTTGACCCTACCTCTACATACTGTGAGCGATTTTGTAAATAGCTTCTAAGCCAGATATCTGATATGTTGTATTGATTCTTCAACTTTTGTAATAACATTTCCCTATTTACCGAGTCAAAAGCCTTTCGCATGTCAATGGAGACAATTACCGCTATTAACCCACGATCTATATTTTTCACAATAAACTCGTTCACAGCTAGCATTGCTATCTCAGTTGAATGGGATTTTCGTCCCCCAAATTGGCATGGAGAAAGATACGAGTTTTCATTAAGGTAAATCATGAGCCTACGTTGGTAAATCTTTTCCATTAGCATTAAAATATTTGCATTTAAGGAGATTGGGCGGAAGTCACACGGACGAATAGCCATTTCAATCTTAGGAATTGGCACTACTCGTGCCATTTTTAAACAGTTAGGTACTGTACCACTATCAAATGATGTTTGAATTATTTGAAGCAGGGCAATATATACATTAGTTCGGTATACGCAGCACAATATCATAGATTTCTGATACTTGTACTGTAGAGACAATCCAATTATTTCTAATGATGTTGGATTGCGGAATTCTTGCTTAATTTTCTCAAGACTGATCCGATTTACTTTAAAACTCTTTACTAATAATTGCTACTCCCCCTCCTCTGGTTTCCGTCCGATCTGATCGGTGTATACTATAATTATCAGGTAATGGAATTATATCAGTTTCTTGCAACCATGTCTCGGATATACACAATACTTCTAACTTGATATTTTCTATTAAACTGTATAGCTGGTGTAATTTGTTTTTACTGACCTAAAATTTTGATGCCCTATTAAGATTTGTTTACTGTTTTGCGAGCTCTCGTTCGAACGTCAATTTTCCATAGGTGTCTCTTGAGATTCTTGGTGTCCTTCGAAGTCCCCTAATCTTGCCCTTTTATTTTGGTGTGGAGGTTGCGCAGCTCCTTCTGGTGCTCCAGTTTTGTTAATTGCTCTTCTTGATCTGGTCTGAATAGGACTCCTGGTGCTAGCAGCTTGTTGTAATTTAGTAAGGTCGTGCTTTATTGACATTTTTGCGAACTTTACGTTATTCTTGAGTAGTCGACATTTGTTGAGAAGAGTCCTCTTTGTGCCTGTGGTCTGTTCTTCACTATTTCAGGGTTTCCAATCCTCTCAACGTGCGGTTTAGCATTTAGATGGTCAGCAACGATGGCCATCAATTCTTGGTACATGTTGTCACCTTCATCTGTCTCAGGAATGCCGAAAATTACCACGTTGTTTTGCCTCCATATTTTGTCCTTTTCCTCTTTTAACTCGCCCATGACTTTGCAGGTTAATGTTTTTAAGTACTGTTCCGATGGTCCTGATGCTATTTCGATTTCATCTTGACGCTTTTCTATCGCTGACATTCGGTTCTCCATGTCATCCATTCGCTGTAGAGCATGTTGCAAATCGCTTCTAACCGTCGTCACCTCACCTCCAATCCTGGTCATCAGGACCCAAAGGTCGTCATTTGTTTTGGTGGTACGTTTGGCGACATTTCTGTTAGCTCTTGATTTTTAAAGCTCTTGCGAATCTTTCCATGAGTTATGCTGTGTAACACACACTAATCGTTAACACACGGAGACCTTCCAGCCCACAAAGAAACAAATATAAAAAACGAAATCCTAAGCTGAACCAGACAGTAAATGTAGAACGGTATATTGGGTTATCCATCAATTCTTCGAATATGTAATAGAATGGATCAAAATTTGAATATAAAGCAGCAACTGGAATCAATATTTTCACAACAGGTTCTGTAAGAGTTGCAAAAAGTGGGAAAATTGTTCCGTATAAGTTATTAGTATTTCCATTTTCAAGAAATCTTCTGACAGGGTACTCTGGAAAATTTTTAAATTATAATTATTTGTTGATTTTAATATATTTAGACCGTAATATTTTAAACAAATGTTTTTCCATACCTGATTCTATTTGATCTCTAAGCACTAATATTTCGTTAAACGAGGCTATTACTGGTTTTATTGTGCTAAAGCATACAAATGTAATTACATTAATTGTAAATATGGTCGCCCAGGATGCCACCAGAATTCCGGTGTTTACTCTGCCAAAACTTTCACGAGGATATAGTAAGCCAAGTATAAATGCTATTCCTAGGCAGACGAAACCATATGCGAAAATCAGTATTTGCATTAGCAAAAAGGGAATCCATTTTTCAGATGGTCCGTTCAAGAATGCCTTTCCTGTCTTGTAGTCAAGTTTGACGGGAAATGAGCATAGAAAGCAGTTCGTCGATGCGTTAATTCGGAAAGTGAGTTCTTCGACTGGATAAACCACCATTTTGTTTAATAATCTGATTTTAGAGAGCGTACAACAGACAAAAACTTTCTGATTCTGTTCTCTTCTTTATTTAGATGAAAAGAATATAAAGGAAAATGCTAGCAGTTAGAAAAAATCATTAGAAATTGAATCACCCAATTTTTGAATTGCGCAAGAAAAAAGCGTAGGTTTTTTATGGATTTTGAGTTACGCAATGTAAACCTAAATTTGTAAAGCCTAACAGAATAAATGTTGGACAAATGTTATAAATAATTTTTACTGGTTTGGTAACAGACAAAAATATGCAATACTATTGATCGCATTTTTTAAATATTCGAAATTTTTAAACATTAGCTCTTATCGGTTAATTAAAATGTTTGTATAAAGTTAATCGAAAAGGTATAAATAATTTGGCTAATAATTATCCAAAACCTAAAGATATCTGCATCTCCTGATTTAATTATTCTTTAAGCTTCTACTTAAGGTCAACAACCAAAATTGCATAAAATGTGCGTTCAATCAGCAGATCCATATATTCCAAGACAACTAATCAACCACCCAAAACGTCCCATACTAAAACCCCACTTGAAACACTGTTTCCAATTTTTTAAGAAATAGTTTACCCCAAGTGTAATAGTTGTAAAATCCTTTAAAATCCGAGCGAAAATCTCCTAAGTTACGTACAAAGTAACTAAGAAAACCTAACAGTAAATTTGTCTTGGTTTATTGGATCAACCATAAATCTTTGAATATGTAATAAAGCGGATCGACATTTTAATAAAGTGCTGCAAATAGAATCAATATTTTGGTAATTGATTCTAAGAGAGCTGCAAAAATATTGAAAAATTGTTCCACTCGGTGTTTTCTTTTGTCCAGGTGTACGAAACTTCTGACAGGATATTTTTGAAGAGAAACAATTTGTCTTAATTTTTTTATATTTTGTATTTCTTTGAATTGCCTATTTCGAATTTATCCGCAATTACTTGTATTTCATTGAACATTGATATTACAGGGTTTTAATTTACTACCACCTTGTAAGTTTCCATTTAACAAATGAACACTAAAGCTGCTTAGATGCTGTAAAAATGCAATTACATAAATTACAAATTAATGCAAACTAATGATTTTTTTTTCATTTATTAACTTTTATAATTGAAATTTTATAACACTGCAATCAGATAATAACATTTTAATCGTAATCAATTAGTTTCTAAATTCTTTACAAATTACATCCACTCATTACTGCAAACCCATATACTCTTGTCTCATAAACCCATGTCTTTTTAAAATTATACTATTATAGAATGAGGAGAGGGAGGAACGGATATACTATTATAATAATTATACTTTATGCTTATATTAATGTAGGTTTAAATTTTAGAAATTGTCCATAATTATTTGCTTTCAAATTTCTACTTAAAATCAACAACCAGTATTGCATCAAACGTGCGTTTAATAAGCAGATCAATATATTCCCTATAAGACTCTTTATCCACAAGCCAGGACATGCCATATCTTAAAGTTACAGGCGCAACCGCTTTGGCAATTCTTAATCGTATTTTGTTTACAAATGAGCTTTTCTTTCTATATGCAAACCTTGCTCGGAGTATATGTACATGAATTATTTGTCTGGCCAAACTAAATATATCAAATATAATAGCAATAGTTGTTGCATGACTGATAACCAATATAATTAAAATTAACGCAAATAACCCATAAACCGGAACAGTTACTTGTTCAATCGGACAAATGACCACTACCCAAACACTAAAAACAAAAATCCAAAAGACTAAGGTCATTATCAAATAAAAACAGACCTGAAGTAATTTCTCCAATTTTTTAACTAACAATCTACCCCAACTATAATAATTATAAAATCCTTTAAAATCTCGAATATCCGCCAAGATGATTTTCAAAGATCTTGAGAATCTTTCTATAAGTATAGTAAAGTAACAAATTATAGGAGTTAATAAGCGGAGACCTTCTAGTCCACAGATAAACATAAGTAGAAAACGAAATCCTAAGCAGAACCAGACAGTAAATCCATCACGGTAAAGTGGATGAGCCAATATTTTCTCAAATATGTAATAAAATGGGTCAAGTTTTGAATACAGACCAACAACGGGAATTAGTATTTTTACGATAGGTTCTGTAAGAGTTGCAAAAAGTGGAAAAATTGTTCAGCATAGTTTATTAGTTTTCCCTCTTTTAAGAAATCTTCGGACAGGATACTCTGGCAAATGTAAACAGAAAATCTATCAATTTACATCCATTTGCAAAAATTTGTGATAATTTAAGCAGTTCTATTTTTACCTGATTCCAGTTGAGCTGTAAGCACTAGTAATTCATTGAACATTGATATTACAGGTTTGATTGTGCTAAAACTTACCAATATAATCACATTAAGTGCAAATATTGCCGCCCAGACTACCACCAATATTCCGGCGTTTACTTTGCCAAATTTTTCGCGAGAACATACTAATCCAAATATGTATGTTGTTCCTAGACAGACGAAACCATATACGGATATCAGAATTTGAATTAGCAAAAACGGAATCCATTTTTGAAATGGCCCGTTTAACAATGCCTTTCCCGTCCTAAAGTCAAGTTTGAGGGGAAATGGACTTAAGAAGCAGTTTGTCCATGAGTTAACACGGAAAGCGAGTTCTTCAACAGGGTAAACCACCATTTTATTTAATGATAAGTTTTTAAAGAGCGTACTGTAGACCACACCTTGCTGAGTATCTGCTTATCTTTATTTGAATCAAAAAAGCATAAAAAAGAAAAAGCTACATAGCTACTATTTTTGAAAAAATCAATAGAAAAAATCAATAGAAATTATCGAACACAATTCTTGGATTGCTCAAGAAAAAAGCGTAGGCTTTTTGGGACTTTGTGTTTCGTAATATAAGTTTAAATTTGTAAAACCCAAATGTATAAATGTAATAAATAATTTATACAGGTTTGGAAATATACAAAAAGTATGTAATAATATTGATTGATTTTTTTAATCGAAATTTTTAAACATTGGCTTTAATCATTTAATTAAAAAATTTATATAAACTTAATTAAACAGATACAAATAATTTGACAGTGATTACTATTAAGTGTACACCAAAACGGTTTTTTCCTCAAACATTTATATTAAAAATTGTCCATCATTCTGTACATAACATTTTTGAAGTATGCGATCTGACTTTCCCAAATATTTAAGATATTTGCGATTCTTAAGTTTTTACTTAAAGTCAATAACCAATAAGGCATCAAACGTGCGTTTAACAAGCAGATCCATATACTCCCTATAAGACTCTTTATCAACATCCCAAAACATGCCATATCTAAGTGTTAGAGGTGCCACCGCTTGAGTACTTTTTAATCTAATTTTGTTCGCCCCTGAGCGCCTCCTCGCATATATAAATTTAGCTCGAAGTATATGCACCTCAATTACTTGTCTGGCCAAACTAAACAGTGAAAATAAAATAGAAACAGTAGTAGCATGTGCGATAACTAATCTAATCACAATTAAAACTGGAAGGTTCCGGCGGAGGATGGGGAAACTGTTCCAAGTTGTTTGGAGGAAGGCGGAGATTCGGAACTCTTGAGATATTTTAAGAGCCTTGGATAGACAATTTTTGTTACGGGCTTTTGCAGAAATGAAATTAGTATTTTCCATAATTACAATTATGGAATTTAAATAATAGTAATTATAATTTCCATGTTGCAGATTTCTATTTATTTGTGATTTATTGAAAAATTAATTAAATAAAAAATTAAATTGTGTGTTTAATAAAATTTTATTAACTAAACTCAACAACCAAAACTGCATCAAACATACGCTCAATAAGGAGCTCCATATATTCCCGATATGACTCCTTATCAACCACCCAAAAAGCCCCATACATAAACGTTATAGGAGCCACCGCTTTGGCACTTCTTAACCGAATTTTATTCACAAACGAGTGCCTCCTCACATAAGCAAATTTAGCCCGAAGTATATGAACTTCAATTGTATGTCTGGCAATACTAAACATTGAAAATATAATAGGAAGAGTTGTCGCATGCCCAACAACCAAAATAATTACAATTAAAACAAACGACCCATAAACAGGAATAGTAACTACTTCAATTGGACATTTGATCAAAACCCAAACACTGAAAACTAATAACCAAAACATTAAAGTCATCATCAAATAAAACCCAATTTGCGCAAGTTTTTCCAATTTTTTAAACAACAGTTTACCCCAAGTGTAATAATTATAAAAACCTTTAAAATCCCTTACGTCTGCCAAAATAATTTTTAAACATCTTGAAAATCTTTCTAGAACAATTGTTGCATAACACAAAGCCAATGTTAATGAACGGAAAGCTTCAAGTACAACGATAGTATTTAGTAAAAGACGAAATGCTAAACCAAACCAGACAGTAAATTTATCACGGTACATTGGAGCACCCAATAATTCTTCGAATATGTAATAAAACGGATCAAGATTTGAGTATAATGCTGCCAAAGGAACCAATATTTTTGCGATTGGTTCTGTAAGAGCTGCAAAGAATGGGAAAATTGTTCCGCTCAGTGTTTTCCCTTGTTCCGCTTCACGAAATCTCCTTATCGGATATTCTGTCGAAGGACATATAAATTACTTTTGTATAATCGCTTTTCCAATTAAAAAATGAAATCTGCCAGTTGAAAATTTTACCTTGCTCAAGTTGATCCGCAAATATTAATATTTGATTGAACGCCGATATTACACCTTTAATTGTGCTAAAGCACACTAACATTATAATAGTGATAGTAAATGTTACTGCCCAGACTGCTACAAGAATTCCGGCATTAACGGTTCCAAAATTTTGACGAGGACAAGCAAACCCAAAGATAAATGCGGTTCCTATACAGATGAAACCATAGATGAAAATTATTGCTTGCATAAAAGCAAACGGAATCCATTTTGTAGGTGGCCCTTTTAAAACTGCTTTTGCATTTCTGTAGTCCAGTTTGACAGGAAACGGGTAGAGGAAGCAGTTTGTTAAAGAATTAATGCGGAAAGATAGTTCTTCCACTGGATAAACAACCATTTTCAGAAATTGTTTTAGCCAAATGAATATTTTTAAGAATGCTTTGGTTTTTGAGAATAATTCCTTGTCAGGTTGAAAAGAGAAAGCAGTTTTATATGTGAATTTGTATGTGAGCTAGATGGCAACTGTTTGTTCTCTGCTTTTCAAATACTTGTGGTCCTAATCGTTTAAATCAATATTTTATAAAATTTTATACAATCGGTTTTTAAATAGAAAATATGGAAAGCGACTACGCTGTTTTGGATTTGGTAAAAATGTAGGGTAGTTTATTTTCCTGTACTGCCTAATACCTGTCTGAAATTGCTTACCAAAATGGGAAAAAGTTTTCGGCGCCTTATTTATACCGGTTTTGGCAGCCGGTTTTATATTTTAATGGTGTTAGCTTCTCAGGCAGAAAAATAGTAAATGGGGTGATAAAGCTGGTAAATAAGGGTGATAATACCGTTGATTGAAAATGAAAATTGCTATTTTATGAAATAGGAGCTGGAGCTAAAACCGTTAAAAAAGGTACAAAATCGGAAATAAAAAGGTGATAAAACGGTGTATGCCAAAAAAGAAGCGTAGGCTTTAAAAAAAACTTTTTTTTGTATTACATGATACCTATCTAAAGTTGTCAAGTCTTCAAAAATAAAATATGTAATTTAAAAATCAATATATTGACTACAGTTTTGGGCTTTAAACTTATTTTAATATAAACTATATGGCCGGCATCTATTAAAACAATTTCATGTTAACTGATTACGCTTAATTTTAATGTTCAGTAAATATGTCTTTGTGAAATCAAGGTGCTTCCAGATTTATGGTGATTACATTCAAAAGATAACTATTAAAAAAATGAAGTAATAATTAAATATTGCTATCATACCTTAAATTTTGACGTCTGACAGACGTCCACTGACACTTTATTAGTCAACTGAGAAACCATGCTTAGACGAATGAGCAGTTTGTTACATTTCCAGATTCATTTATAGTTCTTCATCTCTTTTAAGATATTATTGTACACTAATTTGTCAGCATCCTTAGCAGATATGAAGTCTATATGGTTAAACGTGTTTAAGTTGACTTTGTAGGATTTCTTAAGGACACCCGGTGACATTTTACTGGCAGTAATGTTAACGTCCTGTTTAAAAAATATTTGGTTATTTCAAATATTTTTGAATACATTAATTTTGGTACATTAGCGAAAATAAAATGGTTTTACATACATTTGGTTGAGCAAGGTTATCGTTTGGTCCATAGAAGAAGTATGTTGGCGCCTTAATATTTTTCAAGTTGTAATCAGGCGGCTGTCCCAATTTGCTTCTTTTTTTGTAAGCTAGTGGATTTCCAACTGGGCCGTAATCAAATTGGCGGAATTTGCAATTACTTGAAAGCTGAGAGTAGTGAGCTAACTGCTTCATGGATATATTGTTCGGGAACTTGGCTACAAGATTAGGAATTTCCGTCTGCAAAATTTTTATTAAAATTATTTTGAACAAATATATCAAAAGAAATTCTGTGAACATTATCGTTATCAAATATTTCTGTAATTTTGAAATCTTTTATTAAAATATTTAAAATATTGGCAACCTACATTATTGACTTGTGGTGCATCATATCCAAATAGAAGAAACAACAGATTATCACAAACTCCACATTTTGCTGCTGTCGGATCGCAAAAATCTCCTGCAGAAAGTTTCAAATTTGTGCGGAGCTGCTGAGCACTTTGAAATCTTCCATTGAAAACTACGTTCAAAGCTTGGTA
>JAQIXW010003004.1:0-14019 GCA_034700685.1 Willowsia buskii | reverse complement strand
GCTGGAGAAGCGAGTTAAAAAGCTTAATTCTTATTATTCCGGTTCCAAGTTCCTTAAAGGGAAAAAGTAAGAGAAACCGGTCATACAGGATGTCCCTTGAGTATAATTTTATACGAATACCTGTTGTTCATTTTAAATGAATCAATATTTATCAATATCCACCCATTTACCGCTTAGTTGTTCCTTCTCTGGGATAAAATGATTTTTTAACGATTCAAAACTTTTCTACATGATCAAATATGAATAAAAATAAACAGATTTCCCTTCATGTCTCTGTTTTATTCTAAATTCCACTTAATTATAGCAAAATGAATTTGGGAAAACTTAGAATTTTTTGTTTTGCCGGTAAATACGTTAAGCTAAGCCATTTCACACCAAGCTACTTTAGCATCTAAGGAGTCAAACTTTTTTTCGTAATCCTTAAATCAGGAAAAGTAAAGTTAATGTTTGTGAGATCACATCAGGATTCAGGCATGGAATTTCTGAAAAGCTTATATTTCATAAGGCTAAGCAAACGATAATGGCCAGCACCTAAGCTCGGAACACCTGTTGCGGTTCAAAACAAACGATAACGAAGTACCAGGGTGAAGAAGTTGACCGGAAACAAAAAAAAAACTTGTTTCAAGGCTCTTCCATTTTTTCGTAGAAATTACAACAGCTTACAGTTTTTCTCACGTTTTTTGACTCACGTTTACAAGACAAAGCGGCCTTCTCCTTAGCTTCATGCGTCAAGAAGCGGTCTGTGAGTAGGAAACTTTAGGCTACTTTTTTTTGCACGCAAAACTTGCATTTCTTTACTAATTTCGTGAAACATGAAGATTTCCGTCATCATGAATTAATCGGCAGCAGAAAGGATGCAGTTAGTATATGATTGAGATTGGACTAAGCCGTTAAGTTTGACACATGTTCGTGTGAAACTTTCCAAAAATGATTTGGTACATGAAAAATGAAAAACCCTAATAAGTGTAATAATTCCTGAGAACTAATAAATTTAATTTAATAAATTTAAGAACCCTAATAAATTTCCGAACAACTTACTGTAGTATATATTCTTAGTTGCAATTTTATAACGCTTTCAAATTTCTAGACTTTGTTCCTATTTATAGAAGCAGAATTATAATAAGTTCCTTACGCTGTATTTGGAAATAATGAGTTTCTGCTGTTCGTTCCAGAAATATGCAATATTTTCATCCGGAATGGTATAATCTTCAATTTCGTAACCGGTAGGTTCGCTTACGTTTTCCGTACGATTTTAATAGCTAGATAAGACAGCGATAATAATGAACCATAGTGTCATAATATGACATTAACGGGCAATGTTAAGACTTTAGTCTTGTATCTTCCCATGCATGATTTTTAGGAAGCAACGTCAATATCAATATCTGGTATTTCATTCAAAAGATTTAGGAAATTCAATGTAGTTGAATTTGCCCTGTGTACATTAACTGGAAACGAAAGTTCATATTATGCAAGTTAAAGATAACAAACATGAATAAATAAGATAGATGACATTCAGACAGAATATCAGTTTTAGCTTTACGCATGACACATGCAATGCTTCTCATTCTGATATGAATTTGATCTAGTGATCTAAGTCTTGTCTTCAAAAGTCTCATCTACCTGTCATCCACCCACATCTGCACGACGACGTATGAGAAGGGGATTGAAAAGAAGGAAAATGTTACAGAAAATTACCAGTATTTACAATTTAAAGGCACGCTACGATGGCTATCTGCCTCCCATGCTTTCCTTAATAACATGGTGCTTTTAAAAGTGAATATTCTGACCATCTCATCTTCACTTTTTCCCAAATTACCTGCTGCTTGAATTCCATGTCGTCTTCGAAGGAAAATGAGCATTACTTAAGCATTTGGTAGTCAAATTACGGCAGCACAAAAAGCTCAAGTTCAAAGAAAAGTATATATATTCTAAATTAAATATAAAGGGAAAATATATGTGACTTTAGCGATGTTAGCGATGACGATGTTTGTGCTTAGCAGAGCATTCAACAATTCTTAAAACAAAAATCTCCAAGAAAAAGTGGTAAAGCAGCAGTGTAATAAGGCAAAATGTCAAGCTCATTTTTCAAAAAATCGCTCAACCACGACGTGCTACAACAAACTTTTCTGGACGTTCATCATGACGCTATTTCGTATTAGGTAAAATCAGTTACAGTTGCATCGTTTACGTTGTTTCTTCCTTAGACATCTCGTTGAGATGATGCTGCGAAAAGGGTTTCCTTGTTTATTTACATAGTATCGATAATCTACTGTTCAATGGAAGTGCTACTGATATTTTACCTAAAAACAACAACGCAGCTTTTCTGATAAGTTCAAAAAATATAAACTTCATTCTGGGCATTTGTGAGTTTCTGTACAACACCCAGTAGAAACAAATGCATTTTTGTATCAGTTGAATTTGTAGAAATTCGTGGTACAATTGCAATTCATGCATTATCTTTTGACAACCATAATATAGCACGATTTTAGGCGAACAAGAGAGGGTGGAGTTTTAATCCTATTTACCATTCCAATGCGCTCCTTAATCAAGAGTAATCTACACTACTCATCTCATCATCCTTCACTGTCTTCATAATACACCATTATTAGAAGGATGACTCGTGTACGAATAACCCCTCTGCTTATGCTGATACGTAATTTTTTCAGAACGCAATCATTTTCAGGGAGCATATAAAATTTGAAGTTTGAACACCATGCAACTTTGATCTAGATGATAAAAACATTCATGCTGCTTGCCATTACCAGTCAAGTCATGAGATTTAAAAAAAATATACTTACTGGATTATATATGTACATTTTTGCTATGAAAAGTGGGTGCAGAGATATAAGTTATAAACATGCTTTTCGTACTATTATGAGCACAGAGATGTAGGGTTAAGTCATATTAATCTTTGAAAAAAGAACAAGATGAAACATACGTGAACAATACATGCTTCAAACAACAAAGTGCATACAATAATATCTTCTCTTTTTTTGCTGCATATCATATTTATCGTCTTTAATATGCTATATAGTATTATATGGGGCTCCTGATGATATAATAATAACGCAAGAGTCGACGAAGATTCAGTACAGAAAATAAAATAATTACAGGGCATTGTCCCCCTAAATAGTTTAATCTAAATATAGTAGTCAGACAGTCACCATAAGTCATATCTTAAATGATACACACCAAAAGTACATATTATACGCGATATATAATATCAATTCTTATAATAGTTGCACAAGCAAAACCAACAGTAGTAGCATTATTTCACTCAGAAGCTAAGCCAAATTGAGAAGAAATGCGCATCTGATGATGATCTTGAAGCACAAGATGAACTCGGCTCTGCAAAAGTGGACATGTTATACTAACTTCACGGTTTTCCCTTTGTTATTTATATGAATCAACGAGAAAAATCGTTTGCACACTTTTTATAGCTGATATTTTAGAGGGTTGCGTGCAAGCTCTGGTCGCGTCACTGGCTATTATCTTGTTTCCTCTTTGACTGTTTACAAGCTTGACAAAGGCCACGAGAAAATCTTGCTCCTAGTGAACACTTAAAAGCCATGAAACATGCTTGCTCACAGGGAGGGGATTTTATTCTCTGCTAAAATGAAAATCTTCATCCATTAAAAAGTCACTCTGTTGGAATCAATGTGCTGAAAATATTTATTAAGGGTGAGAGATGGTACCGGATGGTGACATTGACACTTAACGTGTATTAAATTGCTTGTACATTTGACAGTATCGATAACTTTAAGAAAAAAAGTACCAAATAACCAGTTGGGCATCATAATGTTGGAAAAATATTCAATGCATCGTTTCAAAGTTGATTTTAAATGCGTGAAAGTATTTATACAATGGTATAATTTTCATTCATATTTTTTTTTTGTCATGTATAGTCACCTTGTAGAACGGGAGAGAAAAAGTATCAGCATTATTATATTGCTGCCGGTTAAATAATGTGACTGCATTTGAATCTCAGAAAAATTCTTTGGCGATGAACACGCATGGCGTTATGTTGCCTCTCCATAGTATGCAGTGAGTGTAGTGCTTCCCACCATTGTACTCAAGAGGTGGAGTACACTCTCAAAAAAAAAGATTTTTAACAATAGAAGTGGAACCATCTTCGAGAAGCATTTTGTTACCAACATCTTGAAAATACGTCTCTTCCTTTTCCTATCCCAACAAACAAAGCTCGATTCAATCACAATCGATTTCACGCGATTCCAGGTGAATGAATGCAATGCCATTCCATGTATCAAATTTTACAGGCTTTGATAAGAAAGCAATACTCCATGCATAGAATATTCATCAACTTGTATACTGTAAGTACGTAAGCATTAGAGTAGAATAAAAGCACATGTGCGCGTATACACCACCTTCCTTCAACTTTTTGATTCAAAAAGGTGGACAACAGATGCCAGGTAATAAAAATGGGAAAAAATTTCAACTATCGTTTTTGTAACATTAATGATGCTCATCTTACCGTCGATGTTTATAGAAATCTACAATTTTGTTTGATTCTTCCCTTGCATCATATAGCTATGTTTTGTTTGTTGTAGTTGGTAAGATGAGTTGCAGCATCACTCACAGACAAACCACCGGACAGAATACTAATGCAACCTCGATTCCATGCTGACAATGAAAAAAAGATACCTGTGGAAAAGTCTACTTCAGAAGCCGAGTCAGGGGAAGGCCCTTATTCAACTTGTGAGGAAGGGTCATACTCAAAAATATTCTTTAAGGATGAACATCTACCCATCATGAATGAATTGAGAGGAAACAAAAACTACAACAATACATACAACTGAATGATGAATGAATGTGTTACAAGATCAATAATAGGGTACTTGAACCAACTTTGCTTCATCTCTCTTTTTACGTCTTTGGATTTGGATACCTTTTCTTGAAGCAGAAGCAAAGTACATTGTTCTGATAAATAAAAGAAACATGGTACCAAGTAGTATGCATTACGTATCTGGGGCAAGTATTTCTATAATATATTATGCAGAGATGTCATTCAATCATGTTTGAATGAATTCAAATACCACTATAATCCTAAATAGTCAACATTACCAAAAATAAATTGGAAAAGAAAATCGAGAATAAAATAGTAAACTTTCACTATGCTAAATGACAATTTATTCTGTGAACCACAAATACAAATACCCTCAAAATCCCAAGCACAGATTACTACCAAAACTTTCATTTCAATACATTTAATCTAAATGTATATATTTTTGCCGTGCGATACAGTAGCACATTAAGTTATCCGAGAAAATGCAGTTTTGGAAATGAAAGCAAGCATATCTCAATTTTAAACCGGTGTTTACATCAAGTTACCGGCTTTATTAACTTATTATATAATTACATGTTATAGCACAACAATCAGGGATAAACAAACCGCACACGTTATCATTAGTTTGCTCATTTTGCGGTTATTTTCGACATGACACAAAAACAACAATCAGCCAGCTTTCATACCTGTGCAAGAAAAATAAAATGTTTTTCTTTCAAAAATTAAACATAATTGAACATCTAATCATCTTAAAGCTTATGTTTTTCGCTTAAGCCATATATTTAAGATGTTTCCGAACTAGCAAAAAACAACTCCCGTCAGTTGAATCGACCACTTTTTGACGCATATATATGATTGTTTACTTTACTTGAGTAACTTCCAAAAATGCATGAAACGTTAACAGTCTGGGCATACTTTGGGTAAAAATACTTAAACTTTGTATTTTTTCCCTTGCATCAGTAGTATATAGTATATAACATAATATATATCATTAAAACTATCCACAGAGATTACTTTAAACAATAATCATAAAAAATGTACCGCGCCGCAAATACCAAGTGAATAGATGAATGACTGACGGTTATACATTTTTTTTCTTTACAAGTAGGTACATTACATAACACATTTGACCATACCATACCACCAACATTGACCAGACCATAAAGACGAGGAATTTTTGCAAGGAGCATTTTGAGGAGGAAATGATTATCTTGATCATGACGCTCTGTTTGCTGATGTTCGTTTGTGATTGCTAAGAATTTTTTCCTCCTTCATGTCTTCTCAATAAAGTTTCAGAGCTCAAACTTTAATGAGTGTTCATTCTCTACACATCCAAAGATGAGCACGCTATATACACTAGATTTTGTAAAGCGTTGGACCAGCACTGGGATCTTTTTTCGTCAAAAAACTCTGTGGAAAGGATCAATTCTAATAATAATTCTTTTATGCTTTACTTAATGAGCTGGATGTATCAAATTTTTTCTAGAGAAGACATGTAGTGGAATGCATATTATTTTATTATGTTTATGTACACATGCGTGCATTAATGGAAGTTGCTTATTGAAGTAATATTCGGACTGTGCTAAGTTTAACCAGGTTTTATTTTTCAACATGGCTAACGAAATCTTAATTTTTTAATGGAATGTGGAATATTTTTCATTGCGAATTTAGAATATATAGTTGATATGAGGTGTATGTTCTCCTCATCATCACAATAATAGCATATATCGTCTAATTACAAGAAAGCAGAAATTATACATACAGCGAGCAAGTTACATATTATCTGCGTAGTAGATTTTAGTTCATGCAATATATAAACAGCAACTGCTGAATACATTTATATTATTAATGGCATCTTCACTCCATGCCTCTTAGATTGCCGAGAAAACCTGCCTATCATAACATAATAATGGAGTAACAGGGAATGAAAATATAATGATACGTCATTGTAAAATGCAGCCATTCATATTTCCTCTTCTATCTCATTCGGGGGATGATACATGATACATCATAATGGAAGTTGAAATGATACACATTTAAACATTTTATTAGCTCTTTCATCAGTCCAAGCCACACTGCATATTTTAACAGCAGCGATAATGATTTAATCATGTGTGTGTGCTACTGGTACTGTAACAAATTGGCAGTGAACTTTGTTTTCTAGAAGAAAAATTGCTTTGCCACACACCAAACTGCAGATTTATTGAGCCTATGAGCTACACGTTTATTAGATTTTTATGGCAATATTATATGCCCTCAAGTGCGTCAAAATGTAATTTATTTCCGTAACAAAAAATGATAATGAAAGGGTAAAGGGTATATGATTTGCAGAATGGAAAGGTAAATGATTCTTAAGAATAGGTTGCAACTGCAACATCTAATGCTTTTGCTGAATTGTCCGGGAGCTACCAGCACAGTACATTGGCATATTATTAGAAATATGAAAATGGGAAAATCCCGGTTCTTATTGCTTAAAAAATAAATTCTTACCTCTTTCTTCCATCCGTCCAGTGCTGCCCTCGCCACCTAATGTCTCCGTGACGAGTAATGTTTGGAGAAGGATGTATATCCACATTTTCCTCCGGTTAGACGAAGTCCCGGATTTAAATCCGGAACTTTTGTAATCACGCGTAATCATTTTAATGGAAGGATCTTCACTTAATGTAAAAGTCTTAATGAAATTTCTATTACAAAACAGGATTCTTGTTGGTAAAGTAGCAAACAAATTATCACTGGTTTAAACGGTTGTTGTCCACACTCGTCATGAATGAGTTGTCTTGTTATGCTTTTCCTAAAATGGAGTTTTACTCCAATCCAAAGCACCCAGAGTCCAGAGATGAACTGGCACAAGGTTTTTACAACAGTCAGTGATATTTACGCGGACACAAATAGAAAAGATAAAGATGCACATACAGACATGCGTTTTCCAATATTTCTATGAAAAAGTCATTTTTTCATTCACAAGCACTGGCTTGTAGTCTTGTGGCTTCTTATGAATGTCCATCTTAGAAAATGTAGCGTATATTGATTATCATTGATGGCTCACTTGATTTTTAAGCCTGCAATTAGGATACAGATATATAATGAAAACACTTACTCAACCTTCTTATAAATATTCATTTTCAAAATTCATCAGCTCACCACAACAGGTTTGGTTATGCATGTTTACCAATTTCAAACGGTTTCTCAGTACTCCCAGCAAGATTTACTTGAGAAGATTTCAAGTTCCATTATGTAGTTATTTGGCATGTGCTATTTCTCACTCATTTGAGTGTCAACAATATCGTTAGTTTTTTTACTACAACTCCACACTTTCAACTGATTTATAGCATCTCTGTCATGTATTTGCGTTGATGCTCTTTTAAGAAATGAAAAAGTTTTCACTTGTTTGTACTCTTTAAAAAACATTCACAATTCCTTCTGTACTTTGTCTCTGGAAAAAAAAATACACCCACAATATTAAAATGTTGTCATTTTTCTTGACAAAACATTAGTGAGTCATAAAGCTCAAGTCTAACTGTTGTTGTAATTATATATATATTATCAATTCATTAATAGAGTTTCTTGCTCTAAGCTTGAGTTTACAAACCCAGTCATTTACTTTTACATACAAAAAGTGACAGAAATTTTTAACCAGTTTCTATAATAAGCGTCAACATCAATAAGTTTATAATATGCTTATATGACGCATTCGCAGAAGGGTGAATGTATGTGCATATTTCCTGAATCAGTTTTACAGAGTAACTACATCTAAACATTAAACGGTTGTTGTTTTTCATATTGTGTTTATTCATGCGATAATAAGGTACAAGATAATAAAATACTAGCTATCTCAAGGTGACTCCAGAAAGGACCATAAAGCAGTCAATAAATGAATCATTTTGGGACATACTATATAAATAAAGGACAGTCTTAGCTGATACAAGAAAAATCGTTTTCTGTCAAAGTCACTGAAAATGAGTTAAAATATATAGGCTTTCATGTTATCAATGGAAATTTGTGATATACGTGAACTGACAAGTGCATAATCAATAATAATGTTTTAATATTAGTAACTCGTTCGGTAAATGAAACTATCAAGTAATCTATCTCGGCAATCAATAATGTTAAATTCACCTACTCTACTGTCATATTTTTGTATTGAATCGCTGAAATAACATTGATGCGCAATACCGATTCAAATAACATTCTGAACAGTTTTTATTATTATTATTATTAATATGTAAAAATATTACATCTAGATATACAACAGCCCTTATTGCGTTGTCATTTATGCATATAGTAGCTTCTCATGAAACACTTTTTTTCAACCATGCCATTCTTCTCATCGTCATTGAATGAGTCGTATAATCTTACCTGTTAGAAATCTAATTGAAAACAGGAACTTCCCACAATTTTTTAAAAGGTAAAAAGCAAAGATGGGAGCAACAGCACAATAGTGTTTATCAACAATGCAGTGCCAACAACCATGATGATGGCTCTTGTTGAATTACAATAATGTACTTTTCTTTCTTTCTTGCAAACCAGCAACAAAAGTACTCGCTCGAGAAAAACATTTTTTCCATATTATTACTACGCAAAAAAAGAACACACACAATCTCGTTATTTACGCACAAAATGGATGTCTGCAAGACTGCACAATGTTGACAGTTTGAGATCTATTCTTCTCTATTTTCGCTGTACCACTTGTTTCAGCATAATTTAAGCATTTTACCACACATAATATTGGTTTTTGTCACTTGAATGTTTGCTCACTGTGCACTTTACAGGTTGTCAAGAATAAAACTGTTTAAAATGTACGAACAAGCAAAGCGCAAATTGACATGCAAGACGAATGGATTTTTTTAAAACATGCGTTCATAAGTTCAAGTTTAAACACTGGCGTCTTTTCTGGTAATTGCACGGAGCGATTACACAGCCTTATTTTCAATGAGATTTCCTTCCTTTTCGCTCTGTCCATCAAGAACTGTCGCCACTTTGTTTACTGAGAGAAACGCCTATACGTTGAAATGTGTTTACACGAACTACTTTTTTCCACTGACACTGACTCCTCCGAGTTGACACGATGCATGAAAATGAATCATTTAAACCGTCTTTCAAAAAACACTGCAAAAAGAAAAATTATGCAGATACTCGGTAATGAAATCTTGAAATTTCGTAGTGTTGACGAGAAACGGCGTCCTCTTTCCATTGAATGATGACGAGCATGAGTTTTTGCAGACCCAAAATATCACAAGGTAATACGCTAGTAATACCTATAGTCTCTAAAAATAATGTGAGCTAGATCATGCACAACTTCGTAGAATGATGAGTCATTAGTACGTGCAATAAAGTTTATTGTCTGTATAATCAGCAAATATGTAGAATCATTTACAAAAGATAAAATTGTCAACGAGCATACTATCCTATAACTGCAAAATCGACATTCGTACTTGCAATTTAGTAAAAACTCATATTACACCGAGAAGCTATATATGGATCTATAATAGCAAGCATTATGCACACATGAAACTAATGTCAACACTGAATACTAATTAACACAGTTCTTTGTTTGCAATGTTTTTCAAATAAATGCGGCAACTCGTCCATCCGTTTAATATTCAAGATACATAATTGCTCTAGTGTCACTTTTATCGTTATCGCCAATTCCTAATTACTTTTCAAACATGTTATGAAATTCTCAGCTTCACTCTCGCAGTCAATGAAACGAAAACTGGAAGCCACACCGGCTTTCCTGACAAGAAGATAAACTGCACATACAGCGCACTAGTGAGTAGTGTGGTAGCGCAGGTAAAAAAAACGTGAAACACTTGTTACACACATCCACTCCGACAGCAGCCAGACGCGAAGCAACGAGCAGCAAAAATTGTTTCAGCAAACGACTCCTCTATGAGCTGTTGATCAATGAGATTCACGTTCGACCTGAGAGATCATCCGAATCTCATCTTTCATCTTCCAGAGAGAAGACCCAAGAAGCAGATTGCAGGCGACTCTATGAATCACACGAGACGAGGGTGTGTATGTATCTATGTATGAATGCCTATATGCACAGGTATGTCATACTTCATACAACAAAATTTTACTCGTGGTTGTAAACGGTGAACCCAAAAACTGTTGCATAGAAAGGAACAAAGACAAGATCCTAAAACTCAATGAATAATGTTTTATGTAGTAAACTAGTGCTTTCTTAGTAGACGATGATGAGTCTCTAGCGTAAAAGGTAAGTGGGATGAATGCATGATATTATTGTTATGATTTTATTTATTTCGTTTACAGATTTCTCCCGATATGATTGTTCATCAAGCTCTGTACCATGCAATACAGCCGAAGGGTGAAATGAGTAATATTATTACAAGTTCTTCAAGTCTTCTGAGACTCCTACACCAAAACACCACCAACCACCATCAAATGATGTAAAACTAGTCACACAATGATACACAAAAGCATGAGAAATAAACGACATGCTTCATTGTTAGAAATGGAAAAAAGTAAAGTTGATGATGTGACGCAGCGATGCGATTACTGATGTGATAGCTATGCCTGACACATTCAGACTGACAGGGGTGCAATTCATATCCCTATTTTACTTTCATTACGACTACTTCTTAACTTCTCCTCTTCTCCTGGCCTTCTTGATCGTTGTCGTTGATATTTCTTTGGGGTTTGTGATGCTCGTTTGGCTTGCATGGCGTGGTGGTGTGTTTTTTCTGTAGTAATGTGTGGACTGTTGTGATATTGAATAAGGAAAAAAGTCCCATGTTACGATATAATAGTGGGAAACTGACTGGGGGTAGCGTGTAACAATGCGCAACATTTGTTGTAGGAGTAAAAAGGTAAAAACGCATGAGAGTCAGTCAGTACAAAACAAGAGAGCAGCGTCAGGAGAGTCATCATGATGATGATCGTCAGCCAGTAGCCAAGAAAAAAATCGAGTATAAAGTTTCTTTTCTTGAAGATTTTTTTTCTTTGTGACTGAACTCGCCATCAGATTTTTACTCCACAACATCTACACACATACACATTATCGGACTAAAAGACTGAAAAATATATAAAAAATCTTTACTGTGGTGACTCTGCATCATGGACTGTGAATTTGGCTACCACTGTTTCCATTTTGAACTATGTAGTATGTACTTTGGGTTTACTTTTTCGAGAGCGCTTTTATTTTCATCCCTTTTTCTACTCTTTCGTCTCCTATAGTTTTGTGGTATCAGCTTGATGAGATCTTTAACAGGGTTGACTTTTGGTAAAGTGAGGAGATGAATCGACGAGTTTGTCTATATTTAAAAATATGAAATAGCTTTTGCTTTGCTTACACTGTTTTCTTAAAGTTTTACACATGCATGTATATCGTCTTAAGTTCATGAGGGTAAATAAATATAGACACCATTGGAATTCAATTCCCTGGTATTTTTCTCCGTTTTACTGTTGTTCAAGGAATCCGATAAATGCTCAAAAGTATAGGGGCTTTGTTTGTAGACTATTCTGCTGGAGGCTAGTCATAAAGGAAAGAAAGGTTTTTTTGAGGTAAAACGTTTGCTTTTTCATTGTCATTTTCTATAATGATATGACTGAGCCGCGAGATACTCAAGAAGTTTTTCTCCTCATGTATACAGTTCCGAAAAAGAAACAATGATGATATACTGATGTGGTGTGGCGACTTACTAGCGATGTGGTGACGATGATGACGGAGGAATCTGACTATTGATGCATGCTACTGTGTATGCCGTGAAGTAACCACTACAAAATAATGCTGGTGTAATCTTCATTGGTTTTGTGATGTGCTTCTTATGTTACATGATTTTTAAAGAAAAAAACGACAAAAACATTTTTTCTCTTCTCTGTAGATTTTTTCTTGAGGTTTGATGTAACTTGTCTGGAGTTTTAAAGGTAGTCTTTGTCATGCTCTGGCTGCTACTTGTTAAATCTATGTTATACAAGGAGAGCAGAAGAAATTTAGGTTTATATGCGTAGGTATATTATGTTTATGTTTTATGAATTGCAGGTATTCATCCACCCTCGCGTTCTTTGTGCTACACTTTTTTCTCATAAAATTCAGATTATGGTATTCCAGTGGTGGTTATTTTAATGACTTCTCTGGATATCCTATAAGATTCATTATAGTAGACAGTAATCTTTGTATTAATAGGTACGTAGTATGAGTGTGAATGTGCATATCGTGATTATATGCATAAAGGTACAAAATCATAAAAGCAAATTTAAGTTGTGGAAAGAATATATAGAAGTAGTATATGGAGATGTTGAGATGAAAGACGACTGACTGAGTGAGTCTCTTGCGAGACGAATATTTGTGAAGATGCAACAAGAAGAGTATCACGGTAGTTTAGAATTACCAACAGAAAACCACCGACCACACTGTGAGAAAGGAATGAAAATAAATACTTTCTCGTTGAAGCACTTTTCTTTTTAAATGTCTCAAATCAAATGTCTTTTCTTTACGAAGGGGGATGATCTGTATGAGTGTAATACATTCGATTTTAAAAGTTGTCATAATAAGCATTGCATCAAAAATTGTTAAATAATTTATCGTTTAAAATTTAGACCTGTCAGGCAAAACCAACGTACTCATTGATTTTAATATTTCTCTGAACGTACTTTACAAATTGGTGACCTACTGCTTAATCTCCAAAAAACGCTGAAAAAATGATAATATGATTAATTTTTTAATTGACAATGTATTTTAATAAGTGTATGTTTAGTATTGACACTTCTGAAGTACAAATATGCTTATCAGAAGCTGTATTTAGTTGTTTATAACAAATATTAAAATAAAATTTAAAAAGAATTCGAGTTTGCTCAAAGAAGCAGACATAAAGTTACTAATGCTACTCTTATATTGAGCACTTACATAATCTCAACTTACACAAATTCAACGTTGTATGCGAACATGTTGTGACGGATGGTCGTTGTATGCGAATTGCGAACACACTAGTTGTGTTGTGAATACGGCAAAGCGTCAATTCAAGTGGACTTCAGCTCCCTCATCTATTACCAATACCGCAATATTGCTTTACACGCTTGCTATTGCAGCTCATGAATGTTTCTAACTTCTAATTACCGGAAGAATTGAATCCATACCCTATTTATTTTTAGATACTTTTATGAATTATTATGTTGTATCATTTATCGTTAGCTAAAGCATATCAAATATGAATTGATAAAACTTCTGAATGAATTTTTCTATCGATAATGAA